>JAHWFP010095759.1:0-36839 GCA_023313725.1 Lithobius niger
AGGGAAACGTACAAATTTTTCCCCTGAGCACAGAAGCAAAGTCGGTGGTTTTATGGATGTATGGCAAACACGATATCTACGCAAGGTTGGGCACAATTCCATTTCAATAGATTTAACTAAATTACCTAGACATCAAGTGAACAGCAAGTAAAATCAAATCCATTTCTACCTAAATACCGTTGATAAGCAATTCCATTCCAGATCAATTCCAATTCAAATTCATGAATCGGAGTTAATTCTAACCAAGTCACTGCCATGTTTCAATACAATTCAAATCATTACCACATTCGGTATTTGCTATGCCAGATTATTTCCAATTCGAATTGCTGTTGGACCAGTCTTAGTTCCAGTCAATTCCCAGATGATTCAGGAAATATTTTGACCAATTCCGTTCAATTCCACCCATAATTTCACGTAAATTCTGATAAAAATTTTAGGTATTGCCGACAATTTAGACGATTTTGGTGAATTTTGGAGCCGAAATTGATTTGGATTTTGTGGAATTGGCCTGAATTTCATGTTGAACCAAATCAAGTCAAAACAAGGAATTTTAAGTCAAATAAACATCAAATCAAATCTAGGTCAGGCTAATCCAATGGATGACTTGGCAAGTCAAATCAACCTGAGTGCAACATGGATCAAGTCAATTCTTACCAAGTCACTTTATAATTCCGGCAAATCACAAGTCATGTCCAAATCAAGTCAAGCGGAATTCAATATTAACAAAGTCAATTCATTGAATTCATAACCTGGATTTGTCCAACGTTGAATCAATTCCACAAATCCACAAAAGTGGAATTGAGTCAATTAATTCCAAGTCCGGAATTGACTTATGCCCACCACTGATCTACGGCAAACTATCCGTTGTGCAGCGTTGTGCTGCGTATCCGTCGCCACTTGAGAAACGGAGTGATTTATTCGTGAATTTTTATCTTCTTATCTTTGGTTTCAGGAGCTTGGAAGACATCGAAATCGATGATATCAGCCTAGACCTTTTCAAAGATGTCCCAAACCTCGAATTTGCGTAAGTTTTTTAAAATTCTGTTTTACCTGGAAGCGGCGTACGAAGGAATTGCCGGCCGAATTTTCTGGCATTCGTTCCACCGGTCGTACTGTGTCCTGATCCAATGCAGCCAGTTGTTGAACGAATGTCAGTTGTGAAAAAAAATAAATATCCCTTATGTTGTGAATACTCCAAGCATGTACCAATTCGCAAAATGCTAGCGTTTAAACGAACTTAAAACGAGGAAGGCATTTTGTTTCTCGAGCCAAGGCCGACTGGAAGAGAATTTGTGTGTCTTGCCTCCTGACTCTACCCTAGTTCTCGCACCTGCCAAGAAGCTGAAGCCTCTCAACACAGCTTAGTAAAATATTACTTTGGCTACGTTAAATCAACCTGCTGCTTATTTCCTAGATGGCCTTGTGCAAACGATGGAATACAAAGCGGAAGTTAGAGCATGGTTACTCCCTACCATTTATTCGCTTGTGGTATTCCACATAAGACACGTGAGTGTTGTTTAGCAGTGTGTAGCCTAAATTAAAAGTGCTGCGCGGTACAACCGTGCCAGCCACGTTTTGAAACATGGCCAAGCTAGAACAAAAAAATTGTGGTCCAGTTTGATACAGCATGCTTTATTTGTTACGTGTGAAATCAGTATTACATGTACAGTTCTTGTTGATGACATTTATAAGTCTGTGGATTTTATAAAAATTGTAAACTGTGATTGAAATCGTGATTAAAACCCAATGTTTGATGAAAGCGTTTGCAACATTTACAAACGTTTGAGCTATAATAACAACGAATCATGTTATTATGTTACAACATGAGTTACCAATATGGAAGCATGCATCTTTCAGCCTGCTGTCTTCAGCAAGTATCTTGCTTTATTATTAGGTTGTTTCTTTTTATTAACGTTTTTATTTTTTGCACAGCCGAGCTCCGGGCTTGGAAATAATTTTGTCAAAACGTGAGAAACGATTGCGCAGTGAACTAGAGACATAGCCATTAACGACTTTCCCGCCTAAGAGTGGCGTTGATGCATGCGCAGCATGTTCTTCCAAAAATAATATTTGAGAAGTGAATAGAAAAGGATCAATGCCACGTGGAGGTTGTATTTTCCCCCCCCCCCCCCCCCCAAAAAAAAATAAATTAAGGCCACAATCGATTTATTACCAATACAGTACCATGCTACGGAGAACAAACTGTTAACTCTTATCGTGATACTGTAAAAAAAAAAAGACCACGGTCATAGTATTCGTTTATCACGTGCGGTTTGATAAAATAACAACCAAATTAGTCCTCGAATTGCGTTTGTTGTAAATATTTAAAATGGAATCAGTGTGGGGAGTTTGCAGATTGGTCGCCATGGCAGCCAGTTCTGGGCAGAAAATGGTACTCCCTGGAGATGTGTTGGATTCGTTTCACGTGATCCCAGGATAATCCAAAAATGTCGTGGATTTTGTTTTCTTATTATTTTAATAACTTAAAATATTCACGAGGAACGCTTTAATTTTTTGAAATAAAAAAAAATGAAGAGGACGTAAAAAAAATTATCCCTAGTTTAAAATTTCTAAATAGTTGGAATTTATTCTTTCGTTGTGATAGAGGAACTTTCTCGATGGGGTCGTAAAGTGCCAGTTTACGGCCTCCTCCGGCCCTTCCCGTCTCCCTTTTCGCCAAACACGAATTCGACAGGGTATGGGCGACAAGAACTTTTGTCCACCGTTTCGTTTGTGGACATCCTTTCAAAAAAAAAAAAGTTTACACCCCCCCCCCCCCCCCGGCCCCTGCGCGCACTGGCTCTCACTGTTAGCTCACAACGCTGCCACTGCGTTTCTCTTCGCCAGTCGCATATATGCCTGTTTACACTAGTTTTGCAGTGAGGTGTGCTGGATGAATTTGTGTTATGTTCTGAAAATGCAGTCATTATGTCGCTACCTGGAGCCGTCTCGTGGTGCATTAGGGGTTGTTTCAACCCCATAGAAGTGTTAGATTCGCAAAAAAAGTGTGGGTTATCAAAATTAACCCACGGTGACATGTGTTGGTTTTCAGATAAACCGTATTTCTCGCACGGCCCCTAATTTTCACAGTGCTAAAAACGATCAGTGATGTGTCCCAAATCACCAGACTATACGGTGTTTGATATTCATATCGGCACACTAAAGTATGTTGATATGAATGCTAAGCACATGAAAGTGGGGTGATGTGACATGAGGTCACTGAGAGGTGAACGACGTAATCTTTACATTATGAAGTTTCCGTGATGCGCAACACGATAATAGACATCAGTCCATTGAATTAAAAAAAAAAACCGTTTCTCCTAAACCTTTTTAAAAAAAGAAAATCCCACCGTCAAGACACAAAACAGCCCCCCCCCCTCCCGCTCAAATGGTATCGGCGGCAAACCTGACCGCATCAATACAAAATTATGCAAGCGTGGCGACGTAATGTTTCATAAACAACACAGCTGTGAAGGCAAACTTTCCATTTACCCCAACAATTTTATTTTCCATTTCGAAAGTTAGGAACAATGCAATAAATTAGTTATACCACCTGGGGCGAACTGTATCGGATTTATAAGCCGATGGGCAATATCCCACACAGGGCCAACCCGTGAGAACTACGTCAAGACGACGTCGAGGTCGAAGGCCAAGTAAGGCGAAACCCAATACTTGGTCAATCTGCTCTAACTATGTCTCGATGGCGTCGCGGCATTTGACCTTGATCTCATCTTGACATAGTTCTCGCGGATTGGTCATGTGCGGGATATCGCCCGTTGGGTGGTAAGTCCGATACAGTTCGCCAGAAGTAGTATAACTGTATATACTACAGTTATTACCCTATCCTTTTCTGTACCCACTTCCTTCCCCCACAGTCAGTCTAATAAGTCAACCCTCCTATCCCAACCCCCACTCGTTACTTTTAATCCTTACCACGTGACCTCCTGCTCCCAGCCGCTACATGCCGTGAGAGTAATGGTATAGCTCTGGTAGTTGTCTAATTACTTCCTCTGGTCTAATAATAAAATTTATATTTAAATTAGTGTTACAAACAATACAAACAATGATTGGCATTGTTTGAAGATTCAGTCATGCGTGGA
Source organism: Lithobius niger (assembly GCA_023313725.1). NCBI lineage: Eukaryota > Metazoa > Arthropoda > Chilopoda > Lithobiomorpha > Lithobiidae > Lithobius > Lithobius niger. The sequence continues at coordinate 4,101 of JAHWFP010095759.1, forward strand.
TTTATTCCATTTTCTTACCCCCAAATCCCAGGATTGTGAGTGTTATAATCCCGGAAACGGTCACAGTTATTGGCAATACCCGTGATTTGGCAATGCCCGTACTGATAGTATTACAGACAGATGAAATGACACCAATTCTTTTGTTTTTCAGTTATTTCAAAAAGTTCCACTATTGTAGTTACGTGCCTCACGTGCGCGTCTGTCGTCCTAATACAGACGGTGTCTCATCCATGGAGAATCTTCTTGATCGTCAAGTTCAGAGGTTCAGCGTTTGGATTGTGGCCTTGATGACGTGTTTAGGCAATGTGGCGGTGTTGTGTGGAAGAGCTGCCAATAGAGAAGACAATAAAGTGTGGTCTCTCTTCATCAGGAATCTGGCAGGTATGGAAATTCCTTTAGTAATAACGAGTTGATTTATGTTTAAAGTATAGGATAAATGCTTGGTGGTAACCCGTTTTGCCAAATCCTGTTTTGCCGAATCGCGTTTTGCCAAAAATTAAGCCCAGCTTAAATTTGGCAAAAGGATATTCCCCTTTCGCCGAATTCAGTTTTGCCGACTCAAAATATTCTTTAAAAATTTAACATTAAGAAGTTGAAGAAGGGAACTGTGACTAGATGCGGTTTCTGAAATTACATGTTTAGTCACAGTCAGCGTGACAGCACCAGCCACACAGGCAACTTGGAAAAAGAAAATATTCCGTAAACGGGATTTGGCGAAACAGGCATTCCCCTTTCTCCGAAAATTGATACACTAATTGAAACACTAATCCTGCTTTGCCGAATCCCGTTTCGCCAAAAATGAAGCCCTGCTTAAATTTGGCAAAAGGGGTAGTCCAGTTTCGCAGAATCAAAATATTCTTAAAAAACTTAACATAAGAAGTTAAAGGAGGAATCTGCGATTAGATGCGGTTTCTGAAATTACATGTTTTGCCGCAATAAGCAGGGCAGCGCCAGCCACACAGGCAATTTGGAAACAAAATATTCCTCGGAACTGAATTCTACAAAACAGGAATTCCCTTTTCGTTGAAAGACACTCATTGAAATTCAGTGGAACGGGATTTGGTGAAACGGGTATACAATCAATTATTTGTAGTGCATGGACATTTTGGTGCACGGATATTTTGGTGCAATATGTTTTAGGTTACATATATGACAATTTGAAATTTAAAAAAATGCCAAAATACTATACAAACGCTGTTATGAGCAGTTACCTTACTGGTTGATGCATTTCAATTCTAATCGTCCGCATCTCTGACAGTGCATATTCAGAACTTTGGGAGTCGCAATAAACGTTCTAAACCACCCACTGAGAACTGCCAGAAACTCACTGCCGAAGAATACGAAGCATGAAACTTTGGGTGTTCACTTAATTTGTGAAACAAACTATATTATACCAAACTATACGTACCAAAATGGCTAGGTGCCAAAATGCTGTATTACACCAAATTGTTCGACTTCCATTTAAAATATATCTCTTTAAAGATAATTTTAATACAAAAATCCTTCCAATTTTAGCGTTTACTTTTGAGTGGCTTCAATATGAATTAATACACAAACACGCTGAAAGTTTAGAAAAAGAATATGGGTTGCATTTAAAATTCCCTAAATTCATTGAAACAAGAAAAACAACCTTAACCCTCCCCTAAGTCCCCCTCCCAAACAAAAATGCCTTCATCGCAATCGAAGTTCTACCAATTCGCACAGTTTCACACATTTGGCCGTAAATAAAACATACAAACGGAGCCAAATGATTAATCGTTGAATTAGAAAGACACTCGTTTCGTTATCTCGGTCAGTAAATAACATTACGTGCTACAAGAAAGCTAAAAGTATCCCAGCAACCACGCTTCGCTTATAATTCGTGGTTCCTGGGCTACATTTATCTTTACGGACCGAGATAGCGAAATAAGTTATGTCGCTTTTAACACACCGATTTTACATTTAAACATTTTGCTCCGTTTGTGTGTTTTATTTATGGCCAAATATGTGATACTGTGCGAATAGAATTTGGTAGAAATACTATTTGAACACAGAGCCCGAATACCGTACGTATGTACAAATACTTGGATTGCGATGATAGCATTTTTTTTTGGGAAGGGGTGGGGGGGGGGGGAGGGATTAGAGATTGTGGACCACGCACAAATTCTGTACATCAAACATTTTGGGACTCAATTAGGAAGGAATTTTTGTTCGTTTGAATGTCAGCCCACTACGAGTGTAGATGTGGAGAAATAGATGAATCCTCGCAGAGCATTTAGAATTTTAGAGTAAGGTTTGATTCACGTTGTATGGTTAATTTACGTTAACGGTTGGTTTAATTATTTTACGTTAGACTAACTTTAAAATTAGGCCTAAAATGATCAAATTAAACTTACAGAAGATAACAGTATTCCACTTTCAATTGTGTGTTTAAGGGCGGTTGCAGACGGACCACAAAGGTGCCACAATCGCAGACCGAATCTTTGGCGTTTGTGACATGTTTGTGGCATAAAAATCGTAATCGGTGGCTGGTCGGGAAAAAACCATGGGAATGTATTGGGGCTTTCACACACTGGCGTGCTTCTGCGTCTGTTGGTAGAACGCCCCCAAATCGCCTGCAAGCACCCCATACCTGGCACTTTCGGCGTCACGTTGCGACTTCAGTGCCACTCAACCTGTTGAGTGATTGGTTGGCTCGTTAAGCTATGCACCTCAGCTGGCTTTGTTTGCGACGTTTGCTCTCAAATGGGGTCGGAAGCATCGGGAAGCGCACGGAAAAGGTCAAATTGCGTGTTTGTTGTCTGAAAGATGCCGTCGATTCGGACGTGCTAGTGGTGTCGTTTTTGCAGCGACTGCCACGCTTTTTGTGGTCCGTCTGCAACCGCCCTTAGACTAATAACTCCCCCAACTTTTAAGTGGTTTATCAAGAACTACTAAGAGTTGGTGGTTGGGGATAGAAAAGCAGTATACATTTCGGGGGAAGGAGCAGAGATCTACTGTTCATAACTAGTTTATTCTTTACGAATAAATCCAACATGTGGGGGAAAATTCGTAACGATTTCCGTTAAAAACAACGTTTTTTTTCTTGGCCAAGAAACAACGTCCGGTTTGTTTGGTCAATTTAGTGGTTATGATTATTTTTCTCGTTTCAGCCGCCGATCTTTTGATGGGAGTCTATCTCCTGGTCATCGGGGGTCACGACCTTTTATTCAGGGACGAATTCAACGCCCACGCACGTTCCTGGATGGCTAGCTGGCGTTGTGTGGGGACGGGAGCCTTGGCCATGACCTCTTCGGAAGCTTCTATCCTAATTCTTGCTTCTATGTCTCTCGAACGGTTCCTGTGTATCGATTCGTTTGCAGGTAGTCGCCTAAGTGTGGGGGCGGCGCTGCTAGGATTGATGGGTGTTTGGGGCGCCAGCCTCATGCTTGCCCTTTTCCCCGTCCTCAGGTGGACTAAAATGTCGGACAATTCTTTTTATGGATCGAACGGTAAGTTATGCAAGTTTTTTTTTATTTAAGTAGTCAGATAGCACGAAACAGATATGCATTTGTTTGCAGAGCTGATCCAATGGAGGGGCCGAGGCACTAATCCTATCATCATAACACAAAATAAATAATATCATCCATAATTTTTTTAAATAAGGGAAATTGTCGAATTACCGTCTTTTTCATCCATAACTGACATGACATGGAATAAACCGGGTGCAGACGGACCACAAAACACGCGACAATCGCAGACGCCATCTTTGGCATTTGTGGCGCGTTTGTGGTATAAAAATCACAATCGGTGGCAGGTCAGGTGAAAACCATGGGAATGTACCAGGGCTTTCACATGCAGTGGCGCGCTTGTGCGTCTGTTGGTAGATCGCCCCCAAATCGCCTGCAAGCGTCCCATACTCAGCACTTTTGGCGTCACGTTGCGACTTCAGTGCCACACAACCTGTTGCGTGATCGGTCGACTCGTTAAGCTAGGTACCTCAGCTGGCATTGTTTGCGATGCCTGCTTTCGAATGGGGTCGAAATTGTCGAGAAGCACGGTGAAAAAGCCAAATTGCGCATTTGTTGTCTGAAAGGTGCCATCGCTTCAGACGCGCTAGTGGTTTCATTTTTGCAGCGATTGCCACGCGTTTTGTGGTCCACCTGCAACCGCCCGAAAACGTACATTAATCGCAGAAGCAATCTTTGGCGTTTGTTGTGCGTTTGTGGCGTAAAAATTGCAATCGGTAGCTGGTCAGGTAAAAACTGTGGGATCGACTGGTGCTTTCACACGCAGTGGCACATTTTGTATTTGTCGCATGTGTCGCGGAAAGTGCCGAGGGGATTGTAGGCGATTGAGAGGGATCTACCGAAAAACTGAAATGCGCCACTGCGTGTGAAAGCATCAGTACGATCTCATAGTTTTTCCGTGACCTGCCACCGATTGCGATTTTTACTCCACAAACACACCACAAATGCCAAAGATTGCTTCTGCAATTATCGCTTGTTTCGTGGTCCGCTGCAACCGCCTTCAGTTTCTTGGCAGACTATAGCAAGGACTTTGTTCGTTGTCCGTCCTTCCATTGCCTTTTCAACTCCAGAACGATACCAGATAGAGACAAACTGTTTTCACCATTAGATGTCAGCATCCACAATTATTTTAAAATGAATTTAAAAGAAAACGCAAATATATAAAGCTGAGGTGCCCCACAAGTGTCCGGAAGTGGCAGACAGGTGAACCCATCATCTATGGAACGGCAGCAGATAGACAAACGGTTTTCACCGTTAGATACAGAGTACAAAAACAATGTAATTGAAAAAAAAAAAAAAGGAAGTATGAAGCAGAAGTGGCCCGAAAGTGGTGGACGTGTACAGAAGACCAAAGTGACTAGATGGTCGCTGCAGCCACTTGTTTAATTCAGTAAACAAATCCGACATTTCGTAACGTTTATATCGAAGCTACAACTTCTTTTGGAGCAGGATAAATAAGTTATCCCACTCCCCCCTTAAATCTGGCTAGAGCATACGAATTTCAGAATAGAAGCACTTCGCGTTCCCACAAACAATATATGTTGGCTTGCGCGAAAAACGGAATGAGACATCTTCAGAGGCTTGTAATTATATCTTTTAAGTGAATTTCGGGCGACAGACTGTTTCGAAAAAAATTTAGCATCATAAAATTGAAAAAATAAAATTGTATGGCTCACGTGTAATGCTGAGAACGGAATTAAATCCAAAATCTCTGCCTCGTGCTTCATTGGATAACAGGTGTTAATGAGGCACAGCCTGCTTTGTTGGTTTGGGCGTTTTCGGCAATTGATCTTATTGTTTTCCCCAGAGACGTGAAACGACCAAAAATTACGATATTGTGGAAAGAACAGACTTTCCACGGATTTTTAAAGGACTAATGCTTTGTCAGAAATAACGGAACCGATTACGGTATTACGGAACTGAAAGCAAAATGCGCTCAGGTTACGTTAAATAAATATACCGTAAATTACCTGAAGCCACAAGCCTCTCTCGCCACAGGCACTCTGGGGAGTGGACTCTATAAAGAAATGCATCTGCATTTATCTGTTCAAAACAGGAGCACCCCGATGGTCGACCTGTTCACCATGAGGCACAATACCAGACTTCCCCAATTCATTAGCCCTGTCTCCAATGACCAAGCATGCGCAGTGAAGTATTCCCTTAAAGGAACCTGCACGGCTACCTCTTCCCGCCATTCAGGCTTCTACCACACATTCTCCTGAAAATTGTGTCAACACAGGGCTTCTTCCTGTTAATAGCCCCAAACTGGTCATCGCCACCATGGTTCCCTCACCTTCTGGACCTCCTCTTCAACAACCCAAGAAGATTACCGTTCGTTCCGGACCAATCATCGCAACGAAAGGGAACTCAGTTCCACCTCAACACCACTGCTCTGAGCCTACACGTGTGCTGAGCTACTATCATCAGACGCATCAAAGAAGCAGGAATTCTTGGAGAACACGCCATCAGAATCGTAATAAATAAATAATATTTTCCTTAATATCAGAATCGTAAGAAAGGCCATTAGGAAATCCACCAACAAAATTTGCGACAGCCATTGGAAAAGCGGGAATTATTGGTGTAACGAAAGGTAGATCAATCCAATCAATCCCCATCTGCCCGAGTTTCTTGATCCTTTTCACTGATCTTTTCAAAGAAGACCTAAAAGGATCCACAATCATACTCCACCTTCAGCCTTAAACTCTGTCTTTAAAGCAGCAAGGATGTCAGAACTTCTTGATGACTTTCACATCTCCTCCAAAATCAAATCATTCGAAGTCGAACACCCAACGATTTGCTGAGCTTTTCAGACTGGGACCCCCTCTAATGAAGGCACCATATGAACCTCTCCTAAACAGCAATATTAATGTTCTCACCCGCAAGATTGTATTCTTAACAACCCTTGCAGCCGGTCTCCTCTTCCTTGTAGTGAAGTAAAGCCTTATTTATTAATCCTGCTTTCTGCTTCTTCTGTCCCAACTTCACAGCCATCACTTAATCCCAAGATTCTTCTTTCGAGCAAAGACTCGGAAGCCTTGCGAACCGTCGTAACCGATCATCATTCCAGCGCTTTCAAACATAATTGGTTCACCCTTCTCTGCTCTGTACGTGGTTTGCGTTTCCGCATTCAAAGGAACAGATAACAATGAATTCCGCAGAGGACGAATTCAACTTTTCCTCCCATACAAAAGAGATTTCGGCGAAACTTCCACAAGAATGATCTCAACCTGGATCAAGTTCGTTATCCTAAGCGCCTATAAAGACTTAAACATTGACTGTGCAAACAACAACCTCAGGATGTCAGCTCATGAGCTGAAGGCCATCTCCAGATCATGGGCTTTCCACACAACATCCCGGTTCCTGAGATCCTTGTAGCAGCTTCCTGGAGAACAATTTCAGTCATCACATCAACATTCCTTCAGGGAGTTGTCCACGCAAGTCAATGGTCTACCCCATCTGGGCCCCATCGTCAGTCAGATGTGTCATCAACTCCCCCAACCCTTACACACTATGAAAAAGAAGCAGACCAAAAAAGACCTTACAGGGTCACCAAATCCAGTAAAGAGATCCATTACTGCTGTTTATTTGTTTTCGATAAAGTATGAAGTCTGTGACATTTTGGGGACCAGCTCGTAACCCTGGGGTATTCGTTAGGTGGTGCCCACCACCATCATTTTGACGAGGGCACATGTAAATGTTAAATTTACATGGTAATGTATGTTTCCGAATGGTACGTAGAAACAGGAAATTGCCAGTCTTCTGCCCGGGCCGGCTAAATTTTGTTTTTATTTCCTAAACGGAATATGAATTACTTGTACCCGCCCTACCTGCCCTCTTCAGTCACCACCATGACACCTTGAGAGGAAAAAGATGGCTTCCTGCCACGTCTCAGCGCTTTTAAAGGAGGGGTGCCCGCTCGTGGATGCTCACTTGGGTTACTGAGCTGGACGGTTCTAAACAACTTAAAATCTCTAGGGAAATACAGCATTCAGCAGAATGCTAAATTTACAGGCAATTTACATTTCCGTTTAGGCAATAGAAACAAAATTTAGCCGGCCTGGGAAGAGGCCGGCAATTTCCTGTTTTTCTCATGAATTGTTTTATTATTCTTGCTGTTAACATTTTTAAACATTTTATTTTGCATTATCTTTTATAGTTTTTTTTTCTTGTAGCATATCCATATTCTTAAATACCCTATCTAATACAGCATTCATGCCTTGAATATTCAGTATGAAATTAAATTACTTATTTTTCTTTTTCAGGTCTTTGTTTTCCCCTTCACATCGATGACCCATTCGTGGTTGGTTGGCAGTATTCCCTCTTCGTCTTCGTTGGGGTCAATGGCTGTGGCGTCCTTCTTATTTCTACAGCTTATGTAGCCATGTGCAAGAGTATTCGCCGGACACGTGGGGCCACACCTCTCACGGCTGGCGACAAGGAATTTGCCTTGAGATTTCTATTCATAGTCATGACTGACTGTGCATGTTGGATACCCATCATCTTCCTTAAGATCGCAGCCCTCAACCGAGCAGTCATTTCAGGTATGCAAAACCACAGGGACAACAGGGACTTGTATCACGCACCGTGTAACCGGCTCTTTACGTATAACAGGATGCAACACGATCCATCACTCGTGGTGCGCCTTGCCGTTACATACAGGTGCTGGGCAACTTCTGCCTAAAGCAGAACTTGGCCGAATGCAAGCAACCGGGTAGCGAGCTGTTAGCCAGTCACGTGACGTAATGCCTTAGGGGACTTCTATTGTTCTCCAGAGTATAAAAGCTCTTGGCTGAACAACCGAAGGACGACTTGGTGTTAGGGAGATAACCGAAAGGTTGCTCTCTCTTGACTCTGCTAGGACAAACCAACCTCCAACTTTAGTTTAGTGCCTAATATGAATTACTCTGTGCACAGACCCCTAACTGTGCAGGAAGGGGTGAATTGGGTTGAAGCTTTGCCTTGAATTCAATCGTCCACTCCCTGAGTAGTTACAGATTTTGGGGGCCTGCCGTAAATACCTAAACCTTCGGGATAGGAAATTCATGCTTTCCAAACCTTCGGAATGGAAAGAAGCATGAAAAATCGCTGGTAGAAGATTTGGCGAAATTTTTTCACTAAGTTATGATGCTAAAATGAACGACAATACGGTGGCCAAGAGTTCCTTGGCCCACACGGACTCGTCGTCTTGTCGCTCACTCACCACATGGATACAGAGCGCAACACATATAATGAAAGGGGTAAAACCATTCAGAACTCGTATCATATAACAACCTGTTTTTTTTTAATAATCTCTACGTCTTTATTGTTAACTTGTCTCATGTCCTAAGTCATTATTTGTACCACTACATTGTTCAGAGCGATCTAAGAAGCTTTTTTAGTTTTTGCTATCCCAGTCAACTTCAGGTAATGACTGGGGCTTTTATCTCGATACTTAAACGCTTCTCAGATCGCTCCGGATAATGAAGTGGTAGAAATAATGACTTCGAACGTGAGACGAGTTATCAGCAAAGACATTCAGCGCGAGTTCCAGTGATGATAATAGCACGTAAGCGTAAAATTTAATAACGCTCAATACAGGTATGGATTATTCTACAATATGGCTTTTGGCTGGTCTCCCCTTTCATTACGTAACTAGCGCTCTGTATCCATACGCTACACGGAACCAGAAACGCTTTCCTAGAACAATTCCGTCCCTTGATTCAGCGTTATTATTAAATTGTTCACTTACATGCTATGACGATCACTGGAACTCACATTGGACATTTTTATTGACAGCTAGTCTCACGTTCGAAGTGATTATTTGTATCACTACATTGTCCATAGTGGTCTGACCTAGTTTCATAGCACGAGGTAAAATTCCCGGTCATCACTGGAAATTAAACTGGGATGGCAAAGGCTGAAAAGTGTTTCAGATCGCACTGGACAACGTACTGGTTCAAATAATGACTTCGAACAGGGGCGGTCTGGCTATCTCCACCCTGACTTACCTACCAGTCCACCCCTGACTTCGAAACGTGGTATAATTGATCGATAAAGACGTTCAGTGTGAGTTCCTCTGATCGTCATAGAGTGTAATGTAATCCAACCAAAACTGGTGTAAAAAGTCGCCAAGTTTCCAAGAAGGATCGACCTTTGAAGGTAGTGACATCATTCAACCAAGGAAAGGCCGCCAAGGTTAATCCTATTAGCCAAGTTAATTGCACCGACTAATATTTTAAAATTTAAATGATAGTTCAATTTGTGTTCCTTATCCGTGTGTCACGTGATGCACGCTACAAGTCCCTGTGTTCAAAACGGACTAAACCAGCGGCTTTGCTATCAAATGCGTAGGTGGTGTAGCTAGAGCGGAATGGCACCTGCACATTCGGGCACATTCGGGCAGTGCCCCCCCCCCCCCATCCTTTTTTAGGTGTCCTTTTGATAAATCAAATCGTACAGAAAGCCATTACTGTCGGCATAATGGAGCAGACTCCACTTTCTTTACTATTTGGCTGTTTTGCAAAAAAAGGTCGGCCTATCATTTCTATCATTGGACAATTTCGTAGAATATTAACAGTTCTACATTTATTTACACTACAGAAATAGTGTTCAAGGCCTAAGCACATTTTTTTGTGTAGCTTTGCGGTAAGCAACACTTTCGAATTCAACATCGATGGTATGTGTGAATATGTCCGCATGTACTCCAACTGCATACGAATGGTCATGCAAAGATCCTGCACCATCGAATTAAGAAGGTGCCTATTTATACTCTCTCATCCTACACCCCCCCACCTCCGATAAAGTTCAAGATATACATGTTGAATCCTTCAGCCATAATGGCTAGAACCAAAATGAACTTGTTTGAGTGCAAACAATTTGTGGAGTACAAAGTGCCTTTACTGTTTTTCAGCCGATTTGTATGCCTGGGTCGTGGTGTTCATTCTGCCTATCAACAGTGCCTTGAATCCCTTCATCTATACTTTCACGACCCCAAACTTCAGGAAGAGAGTTCGAAAGGTTTTTGCCCGTCAGTCATTCATTCCAGCCTGGCTGGCTGTAAATCCGAGGAAGGATTCAGGTATACTACTTTGTCAATGTGTAAAGTTGGTGTATACATGAATATTGTGGGCTCCAATTGCGAGGAAGGATTCAGTATGCTACTTTGTCAGTCAATGTGTAAAATTAGTGTGTACATGAATATTGTGGGCTACAAATCCGAGGAAGGATTCAGGTATGCTACTTTGGCAATATGTAAAGTTAGTGTGTACAATCAACATTGTGGGCTACAAATCCGAGGAAGGATTCAGGTATGCTACTTTGTCAGTGAATGTTTAAAGTTAGTGTATACATGAATATTGTGGGCTCCAATTGTGAGGAAGGATTCAGTATGCTACTTTGTCAGTCAATGTGTAAAATTAGTGTGTACATGAATATTGTGGGCTACAAATCCGAGGAAGGATTCAGGTATGCTACTTTGCCAGTCAATGTGTAAAATTAGTGTACATGAATATTGTGGGCTACAAATCTGAGGAAGGATTCAGGTATGCTACTTTTTCAGTCAATGTGTGAAGTTATTGTGTACAATCAACATTGTAGGCTACAAGTCCGAGGAAAGATTCAGGTATGCTACTTTGTCAGTCAATGTGTAAAATTAGTGTGTACATGAATATTGTGGGCTGCAAATCCGAGGAAGGATTCAGGTATGCTACTTTGTCAGTCAATGTGTAAAGTTAGTGTATATGAATATTGTGGGCTGTAAATCCGAGGAAGGATTCAGGTATGCTACTTTGCCAATCAATGTGTAAAGTAAGTGTACAATCAACATTGTGGGCTACAAATCCGAGGAAGGATTCAGGTATGCTACTTTGTCAAAGTATAAAGTTAGTGTGTACAATCAATATTGCTGGCTACAAATCTGAGGAAGGATTCAGGTATGCTAATTGTCAGGCAGTGTGTACTGGATGTTAATGTGTAAAGTTCTTGTGTACAATCATTGGTGCTGACTGCATATCCGAGAAAGGATTCAGGTATGCTACTTTGTCAGTCAGTTTGTAAAGTTAGTGGGTACAAACAACATGCTAGCGACAAATCCGAGGAAGGGTTAAGGTAGCCGACGAAAATAACATTACCTGTTTTATAGCAGTTCCCCCCTTTTGAGCATTATTCCCCTAGAAGTTTGAGAGTTGTCTTCCTTGTCGGGCTCATACGGTACGGCACATGCGCGAGCTAGGGCCAGCTTATATAAGCTCCTCCACAGCGTCCCATCGGCATCATTTCTCTTAGGGCGATCGCACGCGTGGTCGTCTCTTGAGCATCCCCATTCGACGTTCCACAGTCCCACTCTTCGTTCCATTCCACATACCATCGTCCCGCGGATGGAGGATGCTCTGTTCCTCTTTCGGCAGCCGTTTCGCCTTCGGACGGCGTCTTGCCATCCATGGACGCTTCTTCTACTATGGACGACCCGTCCTCTCCCGTTCCTGTCCACCCTGCTCGCCAATCGTTCCTCTTGGATCTATTCTACCTCCAGCTTCCCTTAAACTCAGTGCTACACTACGCTTCGAGTCCTGCGTTCCCTTCCAACGCTCAACCATTCCGCCTTCCGCCGGTCAATCACCAACATCTCACGGCGTCCCCATCTCCTGACTTGCGGACGATGCTTCCTTGACCGATTTGGGCTCTTCACGTCCACCCACCATTAAGAACCAGCGTCGAATCAGCGTGCCGCCGTCGCTGCCACTATCCAGGATGATGCTCCAAAGCAGCGTTCATCGTCAACTAAAGCCGTCTCAAAATCATCAAACCTGAAGCGACCAGCATCAGTTCATGTTCCTCCATCCCATTCTCCTAAGGTACCTAAATTCACATCCACTGACGCTGTCCCAGCAATTGCCGGAACCTCTGGCATCCGCATCACTAAATCCAGTATCCCATTCGTCAAATCGGTTCGAATTAAAACGGCCCACGTTCCGCCCCACCTGTGCGACGTGATCCATTTGCTACCATCGACAAAACCAAGAAGAAGGCCTTCCCAATTGCTTTTACAGCCGGCACGACTACTCCATCCAAGCGTCCGACCCTGCTAGCACGTCCGACAGATCCCCCATCAGGTATTGTCCCGTTTCCGTAAGCCTCTGTGTTACATGAAGCATTAACAAGAGGCATACACCTTTCAGCCAGGGAACTAGAAGATCTCAATTTTAATATCGATTTTGTTCTTTCTTTCGCCGACAAGTTTGCTACGGAATATGCGGATCTACGTTCCGCTTTACCCGACCTTCCATCCCTTCAACAAGCCGCTGCAGCTTCTGACGCCTTGCGTGCTGAAAACGCTATCTTACGTGCATCTAACGAAGCCCTCACTAATGAGCTAGAAGTGGTCAACTGGCGCTTGTATTCAATGAGCATGAACTATGCTCTACTACGATCCCTCCATCTGTTACTTTCTCCCATCCCATCGTCCCCACCATGGCGTGCATATTATTGTGCTCGTTCCCGAACTCGCCATCCCCACAACGTGCCTTCATCAACAACCATTCTCTCTCCCGGACGCCGGACCTCAGCAACAACACAACTTTCACCATCCGTTCAAGAACTACACACGGCTGCGCCGTCGCCTTTGCCATCCCCTTTGCACGACCCTTCATCCACTGCTCGGCGTTCCGAATCACCTCTCGCCGACTTACACATTGTTGCCAAATTGCCCACCACCCCTGAAACTGATTCTCCTGCCGTCCCCGTCCAACAAGACACGCAATCCTCGATCGTTCTTGCCTTACACCCGTCACAACGGTGCCTCTAGTTCACTACACCATTGACCTACCTACAACCACGACGTTCGCTCCTCTTGGATCTACAATCATTACCTCCACACTTCTTGACCAAGCTACGTCTCCTTCCGTTCTCACCTTGCGTTCCGTCGTCTCACTTTGGCGAGAAACTACTCAGTCTCCACTATTATCTCACATAACTAATTATTCCGTGTGGCAATCGACAACGCCCCATCGTTTGTACCAGTGTTCCACAGGATAAACCCTCATACCACAACTGCTTCTGGTGATCTGCCTTGCTCCCCGTGCCAAGGCTAAAGGGGTAGCCCTTGGCTTCCGAATGATACCATAACAATCCTCAAGTTCACTCCCATAATATTCTCATTTAACCGTTGAACTAGCGAGGTGTTCCCTTCGACAGTCCTCTCTTCCATTAGTCCGAGCTCACGTCCTGGGTTCATCACAACCAGTGCTATCGTCCTGATTCAGCTTTTATCCACATCCAGACGTCCCGTTCCTGACACTGTACCTGCCCTCCTCAAATCACCTTTCTTCCCACAAGGTAAGCTGTTACGATATGTGAGTCTGATTACTTACCTTGTACATCTTTGATGTTAAGACCTCTGCATGCGGCATTCAACTACCTTCATGTTGAGCGTTCCGCATTCCCCAATCCGACCTTCAGTCTAGCTATTCCTCCGACCCAGTCGGAATGGTTTAAATTGGTTGGGGGGACAGATCTGTCTTCATTGGGAATTAACTTTCCGTGGGGATGCCGGCTCGTACAGCGGGAAAACTTTAGCCTAGCCCTCCACCTGGTTACAAAGTCTGCTATAAAACAGGTAATTTATATTTTCGTCGTCTATAAATGACTGAAATTGCAGGGCCCGAACCTGCTTAATTTTAGTTTTTATTGCCTACCCCAAATATACATTACCTTAATTCCCGCCCAAGCCTCCCCTCCATGAGCTAGGTACTGGAAGGTGGAGAAATGATGCCAATGGGATGCTGTGCAGGAGCTTATATAAGCTGGCCATAGCTCGCGTATGCGCTGTCCCGTACGAGCTCGGCAGGGAAGGCAACTCTCAAACTTCTAGGGGATTAATCCTCAAAAGGGGGGAAACTACTATAAAACAGGTAATGTATATTTTCGGGTAGCCAATAAAAACTAAAATAAAGCAGGTTCGGGCTCTGCAATTTTAGTCTTTTTTTATCTCAGTCAGTGACTTACTGGCTGTCACTGTGGTAAGTTAGTGTGTACAATCAATGTTGCTGGTTACAAATCCCAGGAAGGCTTCAGGTATGCTTCTTTATCAGACAGTGTGTACTGGATGTTAATGTGTAAAGTTCTTGTGTACAATCAGTGTTGCTGGCTACAAAGCTGAAGAAAGTTTCAGGTACCCTCCCTTGTCAATCAGTATCCACAGGTTTTCAGAACATCATGAATGTCTGAAAATTACTGTTTTTAGAAAATCGTGAATTTATGAAGTCAACTTATTTTTTTTAATCCAGCATTTTATGAAATGTTGAACCGTACGAAAATCATGAATTTGTGAAGACTAATGTATTTTAAATCAGCACTGGTTGTACTGATCCACCCAAAACCAAAACTGATATAAAAACTCGCCAAGTTTCCAAAAACGATCGGCCTTTGAAGGTAGTGATATCATTCCACCAGGGAAAGGCCGCCAAGCTTAATCCTATTAGCCAAGTTAATCGCACATACTAATAGTTCGAAAGTTAAATGAAAACTATAAGATTGCTACTAGCGGTAGCATTCTTCAAGTTTTCATTTAACTTTCGAACTATTAGTATGTGCGATTAACTTAGCTAATAGGATTAAGCTTGGCAGCCTTTCCCTGGTGGAATGATATCACTACCTTCAAAGGCCGATCGTCTTTGGAAACTTAGTGGGTTTTTCTACCAGTTTTGGTTTTGGGTGGATATTAAAACTTTTATAGAACTGTTAACGTACAAAAGGTTACACCGTCTTATCTTCATCTGTACCTTTTTTGTGGAGGAATTTCATATCTATAAATGTTCACATTGGTAATTTTCAAATTTACCGTTGCCAATTAGCCGTATGATTAACCAAATTGACATGGCTTAGTTTATTGTACGAGCACTCTTCATATGCTTAAGTTTCTTCAATCCCATTTTTGCAGACACTGGCTAGTAATCGCTGAATTCGTTTGCTTCGCTCACTCAATCAATGAATTCCCTTTAGTTGTTTTGTTTATCCTTGTACCTTCCCCTTACTTTTTCAAGATTTCGGCATTATTAGGATTTATTCTCGACATGACAAGCTACGCTTTTATTGGCTTGCAGTTGGTAGACACATGTAACTTAGGACTGTGAACTTACAAAAAGTCAGCGCACCATCTTATATTCCGCTCTATTTTTCTTTTTGTCGGCATTTCATATCTGTAAATAATTAGCCGTTACATCAGCAAAACTGAGGATTTTTTTCGTTTGCTTTCTTCGTTCACGTTTAGTTATACAGAAACCCCTGTTAGAGGAACGCGAAGCATTTTATTTTGGGGTTATTAGTAAAACCACGCTTGGTCATGGATGCTCGTATTGTTGCGTAACCATCATCTAACGTGCATTCCTTTATTCTTACGTAATCCACGGCAACGTTAATGTTTCCTTATTTTGTCCTTCGTTACAGTTAAGCTTTTAGTACGTCCAGACTTTTACAATCATCTAAGGACCAGTGTTGATTGTTCAAGCCATTGTTGTGTAACATGCTATTTACGTATAGCTGGGCGCAATACGAGTGAACGCTCGTAGTGCGCCTTGCAGTTACATAAACTGCTTGTGCGCCCTGCCAACTTCAGCCTAACTGCTGAACTTGGCCGGACGCTAACAGCCGGGTACTAGGCCTGCACCATTGCTTGACCAATGGGGCATGCCTGGACTTGTTGGCTAGTGCCTCAGGCTACTTCTATTGTTCTGGCCCCACTATAAAACGTGGGATTTGGACGTCCGAAGGGGCAATTGGTGAGGGAGGAACAACTCGACAGGTTGGTCCTCCTAGAGCTGAGCGTTAGGGCTGACAGGCCTAATATGTGCTACTCTGTGTACAGACCCCTAGCTGTGCATTAAGGTGTGAATTGTGCTTGAGTATATCTTGAAATTAATCATCCACTCCCTGAGTAGTTACAGTTGCTTGAAATCTTTGGTTGCAACTTGGAAAAGAAACCAAATTTAAATTCCCTGGTGGCGAATTTCAAAACCCTCCCACGCATTTGTCCTGACCCCTGCAACCCCCAAACCAACAAAAGGACCATGTTCAGATCACCATGCATCCGTGTGCAAAAGTTCAGCTACGTAGGACGTCTAGATTTTGCGCTAGCCATAAGCAAAAAGTCTATGGGACTTAACATGGGAAAAATCTTATTAGCTAGTCAGCTATAGCTAGCTAGACAGTAACATAAAAACAACGTTATTGACGCATCTTTTTCTCTTGGTGGACACTCATCCTTTAAATTTTAGTTTTTCTTAATCTCTGACCCTTCCCCTTACATTTTCCACAATTTGAAACATTTCCACCGCATTGGGATTTATCCTCAACATGCCAA
The DNA here is from genome assembly GCA_023313725.1 of Lithobius niger. Classification (NCBI taxonomy): domain Eukaryota; kingdom Metazoa; phylum Arthropoda; class Chilopoda; order Lithobiomorpha; family Lithobiidae; genus Lithobius; species Lithobius niger. Next base: position 20,922 of record JAHWFP010095759.1, read on the forward strand.
AATATACTTTCAGTTGTTTACAGTTAACATACACATGTCTGCTAGTGAGCCGCCTTTTTACATTAACAATCACTGTTTTAACAATCGAAAGTCTACAATGGGATGATGTACTGTTACTTGGTGGTGGCACACTAGCGTGTGTCTAGATTTAAAAGCATAATAATGCTGCTAATACCATCACCTGTTTTAAAATTAATGTCGTTTATAAGACTGTAAGGTGAAATGCATCGGCTAGGGAAGGGGTAAGAGGAATTAAAAATGGGAAGCTGAGGAGGGCAGAGCCAACCAGTCTTCATTGAGGCCCTATGACATTCTCTATTATTATATTTTTAAAGTTTGGTTCACTTGTTTATGTATTACCTCACATTCCTATTCCCAGCTTACATTTATTTTCTCACGTAAGCAATATTTTTCTGGCCTTAAAATTTGCAAATTCATCACTAAAGCTTTTGGTATACTTTGTTCCACATTATGCTTTCAGAAAACTAACTGTATGACGCCACGTTTTCTTCCACTACGAGTGCAAAAAATCCGTAAACATCCCATTTGTAAACTGTAACAGTAACTTTGTTGAGTCTACAAGTGTGATGTCCACATGTTTTTGCACTCTTAGTGCAAGGAAACGAGTCGTCATCCAGTCAGTTTTCTGAAAACATAATGTGGATCAAACTATAGTGATGGCTCCCAACTTATGTTTTCGATGACAATAAGTGCTAGGCAATAGACAGTATTGCACCATACTGGAGCTGAGGAATGGGAAGGGAAGGGGAGGTTCGTGCTTGAGTTTAAAAAAAAACCGTTTGGCCATAACCAACACAAACCTAGCATACAGCAGTAATCGTACGATTTATTTTCTAGCGAACACAAACTTTAAACTGTTGAGGCAACAGAATTATAAACTCTTTCCACACTGCAACTTTAACCAGAAAAATGCCGTTATCATTGTTGGTTAGTTTATTCAGGAAGCTCTTACCCAAACCGATCATCAGCCGATCCAACCACACATCGAAAAACACCGTCAACCACAACCGCAACTGTCACTTTCCTTTTAATGGCTGCTTTCAAATTTACACGAATGGGAAAGCATGCTCTTTCATTTGAAACTTTTAACTATCTTTCTACTTTACGTAGTTCTTTGGAAGTAAGATTAAGGTTGAAAACAAAAATATACATTAAAGTGCACTCTAAAGCCTTTTCACATGACGGCGTAATAAAGTACACATTGTGTCTTGCCTGTAAATACATTTACAACAATAACGTGACACTTTATTTACTCTCGTAGTTATTTTTACACTATTATGCCTGTCTGAATAATGTAACAGGAACATTATTGGCTCAACTAATTTCGTGGAATTTCTCATTTCTTTACAGGGGACACAGAAACAATGTCAGCCTCGTCTAAACGCAGCCTCCCAAAGAATGGCTACCACGAAGTGGCCAAAGTACAGCAATCCTGCTTCATATTCATGGCAACGCCCGAAGTTGGCGGATTACCCCCACCCTATCTGGGGAGCATCGAATCGTGCATCTGAAGGAAGATGCAACAACCTGCATGTTGCAGGCAACAATTTGAATAACAATGTTCTAGTCAAAGATAAGCACTATTGTTTCCAGGACTTACCGTGGAACCGTCTATTGTGCTTATAACGGCTGGGTAGCGTAAGCAGACCAGAGATACATGGCAGGCCGTTAACAATGCGGCTGATATCTTAACAAACGGTCTTAATGAAGACTGTTGCGAGTACCTGCAAACAGTACATTCCAGTATTAACTGTTATTTTTCAATCTTTTTGTCATAAGTGTCATGGCGATACCTACTTGTCAATGTACTTCAACGATTGCTCATAGACTTGGTGTTGGTGGCGTAATACGTATTGCGTCGTATTTCGTTTTGTGAGGTGGGATTTGCAGTCATTGTAAGGGCCTTTCCTTTATACGAGTATACACACTTTTGTATTGTAAATAATTGGATCACATATTTTGGAAATGTGACGTTTTATTAAACCATTCAACATAATGTAGCACGGATTTTGTCGTACCTGGATTTCAGGTTTGGGTTTGTTGGATTCATCTTGTTCGGTATCATCATATAGTGTATTAATCGTCTACCATGGCCAACTTTCACGAATTTTGTTCCTGCATCTCCTCCGTTAATATTTGGTGTGCGATGGTGCGCATGGTGTCTATGGACAGCTACCGTGGTGTGGTTTTGCACCTTAAGTCAGAATTTCGATTGGTCGTTCCATTCCCGAGGTACGGAGCCCCGAATGTGCAGTTTTATTGTTTTACATTGTTTTAAACATTGTTATTACACAACAATGTAAACCAGCAAACGCCAGTATTGAAAACTTAATGAGCAGAACAACAACAATGCAAACGCCAGGATAAAGGGCATTTCATAATTATTTTCTTGGACGTTTTAAAACCGCGGTCTTTCAACAAGTCAGCATGGCGGTGGCGGTGGTCGTCTACGGAACTGGACCCCCAACCGTTATGCCAAACTGGAAATGAGCAGTTCTTCACAGTGCCTGTCACCGCGCTGACACTGAAGGCAAGAGGGTTTACAGTGGTAAAGGAGATGCTCTGATTGAGTGAGCGAAGCGAACGAAAATCAGCGTTTGTCATCCAGCATAACAAGAAGGCAAGGGGGAAGAAGATTTTATGATGGTAAGGGAGACGTGCTGATTGAGTGAGCGAAGTGACCCAAAATACTGATTAAAGAATCCTGCATACGCACGTTTATACACCTGTCCTCTAGTCTCTAAACGTTTTAACTGAAACAAAACTCGTGATTATTTTTAAGACAGTTTATCTGCAATGAATGATGAAGTCTATGCCTTACTTTTTGATGATCCCAACTTTTCATAAAGTAGCTTTTGTGAGGGTGACTGTCCCATACACTTCCGTCATCCCTGCGTCTGCACTCCTTCACAAACTCCGTACGCAATGCGCGCTGATTGGCTAAATGGAAGAATGGCAAGATGGCTGCCTAAGGGATGAATTAAACTCGTTTTGCACGAGAAGTGTATCAGTCGAACTCTGGGCTTGAAGGTGGGGCTGGTTCTTCTGGGCAAACAGGAACCCACCGAACAAGACTTGGTGCCCGAACAGGGACACTCTTTTTCTGTATACAGGACGAACTTAACAACATTCAAGATTTTTTTTTAAATATATTTCTCGGAGCTTTTTAAAAGTCAACTGAAGCTAAGTAAGGCTCGTACATACCCGTTACACGCTGGGGAAAAAGTCCAGACCCGCCCCAGGCACGCTCTGGACCTGAGCCTGACCTTTTCATACTGGATCCGAGTTGGGTCCGGACCCAACCCCAACTTTCAAGTCCTGCTCGAAGTCGGGACTTACGCCGACTCCGACCCCGTTTTTCGGTGTGGAATTGGTCGGAGCCCGCACTTTACGGAAACATTTTGACACTTGGAGCACTGATAAACTATAGCGAAATAAAGGGAAAGCAGTAAGAGGGGCCGGAAGAGGGAGAGGAGAAAGACACAACGATAGCGCCGAAAATGTTGTAGCGAGAGAAAGATTAACTAAAGCCCTGACCTTGGCCGCGATGTCGGGGTTCAGTGTGGAAAGGGGTAAGGAAGGAAGGAAGGGTGTCGGGTTTTGTCTGTGGGCACAAGTCGGGGCTGAAAAGCGGTGTTCGGGGTCCGGCAGGGAAGCGTTAATGGATGAACCAGGAAACCTTAATTGTCGCAGGGGGTCGAGATGTCATCAAGAACAAACCAGATAAGATCCCATAGCAGCTGAAGGAGCATGGCACTACTCTTACACTACTGTGTGGCAGATTGGCAGGGACTCGAGATGCGGATTGATGATTTAAGTGCGACTGAACGACGAGTTGTGTAACTTGGGTGATGTAAAGGGACAAAAGGAAGCCGTTAATCGGGCAAGCAAAGAATGACCCTGACTAACATTATCCATGTCTTGAGACGTTACACCGCTTACTTTGAAAGTTCCAGTTCATTGTTTACGCTAGTCACGCACAATTTCAAAGGAAAAATACATTTGTCGGTACAATGTCTTCGCTAATTTTCGAAAGTCAGGATTTACTGGGGTTGGAGGGGCTTAGTTTGACTGTCTTCATCAGCCTACTACACCAAACGCCTTTATCTGTCTGGACTGTTCGTCCGCTATTCGATTTTGAGGTTGGTGGTGAGAGGCGAGTTGAACAAGCTGCTGCGGGAAAAATGGAGTGCTGGCCTTACAGGTAGTGGGGGCTACGACTAACTTCAAAATCAAATAGCAGACAACGGTCAAGAGGAAAAGAGCGTTTAGTGCAGTAGCCTGATGGGGTCAGTCGAACTGATCCCCTCCAACACCAGTAAATTCTGACTGTCGAAAATTTGTGAAGATATTGTACCGACGAATGCCTTTTTCCTTTGAAATTGTGCGTGACTACTGTAAACAATTATCCATGTCATTTCATTGCTAATTTCTTGTGTAGGCCTCACACATCGTGGGGAAAAATTAGAGATTTTGTAGGTAACAAATATACATCACCAAAGCAAAAAACAAAAAGGACGAGAATTAGGACTAAGGTTTAGGAACTATGTCACACGTGAAATGACTATTGGTTGTGGCCGTCCCGATTCACTTCCGGGGCGCAGGGAACCATCGCGTTAGACCCCTAAACCGATTCTTTTTGGTACCCGGACAACTCGTCCCCGGACATTTCGTCCCAGACAATTCGTCCCAGACAATTCGTCCCAAGACATTTCGTCGCCCATTTATTGTAGCCAATAACTTTTTTTTTATTATTAATTTTGACCAAACTGAAACCAAAATTGCAAATGCGGGTTGATTGCACTTCTGTAGTCTGCCTGGGTGGAGCCCAAACGAAAGGTCCAATTGGAATGAAATTTGGTACATCGCTTGAAACATTCAAAAATATTAATGAGCTCAAATTTGCCGTTAAATCGACCAATTATTACGGAAGAAATTACATTTTTTTTGAGTTTATCAATCTAACGCTCACTTTATGAGGGCGCATTTATGCAGTGACTCATCTTCGCATTCTCGCAGCTAAAAGCTAGAAATCATCAAAAATTCCAACATGGCGGCGGTTTTAGCTCTGGCGGCTCACAACGAAAACAGTTAAAACCATGGCAACATCGCGGATGCAGATCTCTTACCCAGTCGACGACGTGCGGCATGACATTTTCGATCGATGACGGGAGAAAAATTTTTAATGCCGTACACGATGGCGGACTGATTTCTGAATGGAGGCTTTCGATGGTTTGTTTTCGATTCGATAACCCCAAAATGGACGCCGTGTTGGCTTTTGAATTCTCGCTGCGAGCAGCTATGTATTCTATACCGTCGTCTGATCACTGCCAAAATCAATTCTTTGTGCGAGAACAGCAAATTTTGGAAAGAATGTTGTAGCAGTGTTTAAAATTACTGTTTCCTTTTGTTCTTTATCCATGTTGTTTTTTTTTTATAATACGTTTAATTTTTTATGTATTACCGCATTTATTTAGTAGAAACTGGAAACTAATCATAAATAGATTGGAGGTCAAATAGTAAATAGCGTTCAGCGAGTGAGAAGGTCTCGTTGTATAAACGCGCCCCAAATTTGGGATCCAAAGAATTCCGAAGAAACATATACGTGCTGTTGGTGACCAAGTGAATTGTTTAAAACGCCGAAAATTAAAACGTCTTTGCTTCCTGGTAACTAACAATCTTTTCGACGTAATTCAACGAAATAATAATTTTTATCATTGTATTTTAACCACAACAGAAATGTAGGCAATCAAAAATGTGTGTTGACTTACTATCGTGCCCCCCCCCCCCCCCTCGTCCGGCCCACTCCACTCCACATTCTATCTGTGGAATTTAGTTTGCATGCCAACAAACCCCCTCCTCACACACTAACAACATTCTGAAAGTACTTAGCTTCTTTTTTTTTTTTTTGGTTGTTTATTTAGGCCTTACTAACTACGATAAAGACATTTCGATGTACCCACTGCGGCCATCGCTTCATCCTTTTCCTACCATCGGTGCTCTTCCTGGTGCATCGTTTTTCTCCAATTACTACGACGCACCTTTGCTACGATGTACTTCTACCCCAACTGCGTTTCCATCCTTCCCTCCTCTCACCCAAACGAAGCATACGTACATTCTTCACCCTCTACTCCCCCTATATCTACACGCACTTTCACCTCCATCCAAACCCCCACTACCTCAACGTGATTCACTTGTCGCATAGCGTCACCACGCATTTCCCAACTTCTTGCATGGCATCCTTGGAGCGTTATGAAGCCAGCAAGCAAGACAGTCTCCTTGGCTAATCTTAAGGTAGATACAGTAAGTTACAAAATATAGTTCTTGTATTTTTATTAGCATATATAAGTACATTGGTAAAACCATGTGGAAAAAACAAACATGCAAAAACCACAGACCAAAATTATGCACGCAAAATGAATAGAATTACAGTCTAGTCTACGCCTAAACCAAAGTTGTCAATGGGAAACGAAATGAAGACGACTTTGGAAACAATGAAATGCAAAAACAATAAATGCGGGGTGGGGGGAGGGGGGAACAATTATTAGTTGTTTTATGTAAGCTACAAAATGAAAAGTAGAAAACGAAAATGTAATGCTAGTACGTACTGTAATAATTAAACTGTTAACGAACAAGTGTGTAGTGAGGCAACAGTAACAAAAAAAAACGTGGTGCCATATTTTATGCACCCGTACCCTGGGGAGAGGGGGGGGGGGTGGTGTGCAAGCGACCAACCGGTAGGTTTAACCATGAGCGTATAGATTGGAATGAGTTATGGAGACACGATCATTAATGTATTTACACCCTACATGACGGAACCACCGTCATTTTTGCTCGTAAAGTAATGTAGGCCATACGCAAATTACGTCACGCACGTTTTCCTATTTTTTTCGGCTCCCTTCTCCGTCACACTTTGTCACTTACCCTTGCAATTCACTTCCCCCCCAGAAAATGACTTTACAAACATCGAACGTTACAACGTGACGTTACAAACGTCGAACGTTACAACGTGACGTTACAAACGTCCCCATTCGGTACCAATAAAGAGGGTAACAATTTTGGAAATTTCAGCTAATTCGGAATTTATCCTAATTTCTTATGACTTTTTTTTTGCTCTTTATCGCGTCGTTTTGATAGTTATTCCAATGTATGTTTGACGACCCCCCCCGCCCCTCCCTCCCCCATCCCCCCCAATTGCTCGAAACTGATACTCCGTGAATTCACCCCTCTTTTGTGACGTCATATTGTGTACGGTCCCTTAGCACGTTAAAGGCGCTGGTTCACCCTTTCGATAGCTTTGTTCATATTCTAAACACAGCATCCACGTTCCAGATTCTCCGTCATCCAATAGGCTGATGTGGGTCACGTGATCTCGTTTTAGTTATGAAACTCGTAGCGGTGCTGGTAATGGTGTTGTTCTTTTTTTAATTTACCGCTATTTTCTTTATATTGCTCGAAGATTTTACGGTGCTGCAGCTAGGAGTTGAAAGGGTGAAAAGGCGCCTTTAACCCATGGAAGGTGCAAAACCTGGCATGTAGAACTGGTGACGCCCTCCAGACACCATCTGTCAAGTAAAATTGTGACCACTAACGTGTCCACGTAAGGGGTTCTTCAGATCCAAACTCATCCCAATCCATACAGTCATGGTTTCACTAAACCTATTTCTCATTACCTGCCTCTTTGCTTTTGGTTTGTTTTTATGGAATAATTTTTAAAATGAACTTGCTAACTATGTCACGTTTTCTCACATTTCAAACCGTTTAAAAATTATCTATACCACACGCCATGGCTGTTTGATGTGACGTCTATATCACGTGACTGGGCTAGTCCAATCAGACGGCCAAACAGCCGTTGTTCTCGTTCGTCATTGGCTAACTCATGATGACGTCACGGCAAACGGCCATTGCGCATGGTTTACTGAAGCGAAAACTCGAGGAATATTTTACTTTTATTGCTTGTCTAGTTGATGTTAAAGTCAAAATTGAGGCAAAGCATTTCATTATTGTTCCGATCTCGAACTTGAAGAGTAAGGACATAATATCCGTTGGCGATACTTGGAAGTGGATCTTTGGGCACATTAAAGGTGTATGACGGAAGGTGGTAAGTTCCCTGGAAGAAAAAAAAAAGATAAGTAATAAGCACCAAAACTAGTTTATAGTGTTTATCAGTAATATGCACGAGTGTGTATTTTTTTTTTTAAATTCGTAAATGTTTTCATTCCAGAGTTGCATCCCGAAGCTGAAAAAATACTGAGCACTTGTGCGAGCTGTGTTTATCAGCTTGGGAATGTAACGAGTGGTTGTGAACTTTTATCGATACTTAAATTACGCTCGAATGGCATTTGAAACGAGAATATACCGTCTCCTAAGTAGTTTTGTTTCCCCAACGATCCTGATAAACTATCCGAAAACAGCAAGACTCGCCGTGAAAGATGACGATTGCTGTTGGACGTATAGGTTATCCACCCAAAACCAAAACTGGTAGAAAAACCCGCCAAGTTTCCAAAAACGGTCGGCCTTTGAAGGTAGTGGTATCATTCAACCAAGGAAAGGCCGCCAAGGTCAATCTTATTAGCCAAGTTAATCGCACCCAATAATACTTTGGACGTTAAATGAAAACTTGAAGATTGCTAGCTAGCTAGACAATAACATAAAAACCACGTTATTGACGCAATTTTTCTCTATGATTGGTGGACACTCATTCTTTAAATTTTAGTTTTTCTTAATCCCTGACCCTTCCCCTTACATGTTCCACAATTTGAAACATTTCTGTCGCATTGGGATTTATCCTCAACATGCCAAAATATGCTTTTAGTTGCTTACAGTTAACAGACATCATGTCTGCTAGTGAGCCGCCTTTTTATCATTAAAAATCAATTTTTTAACAATCGGATGTCTACAATGGGATGATCTACTGTTACTTGGCGGCGACACACTAGCGTGTGTCTAGATTACCCGCTTTCCGAGTACTGAGATTAACATTGACAGCCATTGTTGAGCTCAGTGCGAGGAAAGCGGGTAATAACCTATTTATCACCCAGTCGAGTAACATTTGAAAAGCGCATTCGCTGTCATTATTATTGCAACATCGTCCTTGTCCCAGAAGGAGAAAATCGGCGTGAGGATTAGTTTTTTTGTACAAACATTGTTGCAATAACAGTCGCATTGTCAAGCTTTCTGAGCAAATGAACATCAGTACGATTCGTTCTTTGTTGAACTCGTGTTGGCCCTTTGTCGATCTCAGTCCTCCAGGCCTGGGATGATGAAGGTATCAAGATTGTTGCATTGTTACAAGCATTGTTGTATAGTGCTGAGATCGTCGAAACTGGGTTATAAGCCGCTTTCCGAGTACTGAGATCAACAATGTCGAGCTCAAACTCGTGAGTCGGAAAATGGGCAATAACCTATTTATCCTATCAAAAACCAAAACTGGTAAAGGGGCCGCCAAGTTCCGAATGGTTCGGCCCTTCAAAGGAGTGATATCAACACACCAAAACATTCGCCAAGTTAATCGCACCGCTTAATAGTTCGAAGGTTAAATGAAAACTAGAAAGTTGCTACTTTCGGTAGCAATGTTCAAGTTTTCATTTAACGTCCGAAGTATTATTCGGTGCGACTGAGTTGGGGAATGTTTTGGTGTGTTGATATCACTCCTTTGAAGGGCCGAACCATTGGGAACTTGGTGGCCCCTTTTACCAGTTTTGGTTTTTGATATGATATCACTCTTTTTTTTATTAAATTGTGTATTGGCTCAACTCCACTACTGTGCACATTAGTGCAAATTAGTGCACATTTCTAGTGCCACGTCAACAAGAAATTGGTTTTCAACAATTTGCTACTACCTTTTGTCAATAGGCCGAACCATTCTCAACTAAATCACCTCTTTATGGGTTTTTGGTTTGGTTTTAATTTTGTTGTAATTTGTATTACAATATTTAGTTAGCTTTGGTGTGTTGATATCACTCCTTTGAAGGGCCGAACAATTTGGAACTTGGCGGCCCCTTTTACCAGTTTTGGTTTTTGGTATGATGTATATTTATGTACACCTTTGGGCATAAAAATGATCGTTTTCGTTATACTGGGGCTTTAAACAATGTCATTCAACAATGTCACTCTTTGGCATCAACAATGAAGAATCCTTCCGCCTTCAGTGACGTATGTTCTTATTTACAACAATGAAAAAGTTGGTATTGTTGTCGGGTTCTTGAACCTCGATACAGTGCGCTCATTTTTTATGCCCAAAGGTGTACGTATTGTTGTTAATATATGTCCCACACAAGTATAAGATACGAAGGTAACAGGAGGAAATGAAGAGAGGTGGAGAAAAACATTGGGGGGGGGGAATGAAAAAATACTGGATAGATTAGTATACGAAAACTCAATACAACTGGTGTTTGGCATTAGTGTGTGGAGGGGGGGGGGGGGGAAGGCGGGGGAGAGTGCGCCGGTCACTCTTTAGTATACCTACGCAAAGGACCGTTGGGTGATGAGGAAACAGGCTCGCTACAGGTAAGGAATTGTGCTATTATATGACCCTCAGTTTAGAAAGTTTGGATACCACTGCCTTACAGAAATAGCATTTTTTTTTTTTTGTGTGGAAATCCAGGACTTACCGAAGGGATTGGGCAGTTGCAGGGAATGTTGTTTTCAGTGAAGACAGAAGGGCATCCTTGTGAAGGAGGATCTATTTGTCTAAGAAGATTACAGATGTCGTTGAATGAGCAACAACCAACCATGCCATCGATACACGGAATTGACTTCCACACCCACCACCACAGAATCTTAAAGCCTCGCTTCAGCGTCATTGTAGCCTGTAAAAAAGCAAACAAACAAAAACACAACTAATTTAAGGCCATTTTCTAGCGTCATTTCAACAACGACATAACAATAAATAAATTAGGATGCCAACCTGTTTAAGTTGCCTTTTGGACTCAGAAGTCAAGACTGCATGGTATTTGAGTCCAAATGTCAGGCAATGTTAGGGCTTAGCGGCTGGACTTCGGCCTTTTGTTTCAAAGGTCGTGGGTTCACTTTCCTGCACATGCAGTCTGACATGTAAGTCCAAAAGGCAACGTAAATAGGTTTGCGTCAGGATTTATTTAAAATTTCTCGAGCCTATTTGGCTTTCCGTCATGTTTATACATAACTAGCAGTCGTACCCGGCTTTGCCCGAGGTTTTGTTTCACCCGTGGTTGTTTCCCAGTTTTCGCTCGGTGTCATCTGAGCATTCACTGCGACTGGTTATTTTTCTTCCTGTCATATTTCCTCTTTCTACCGTGTTACACTGTCTTTCCACTGTGCATCATTATCTTTCCACTGCATTACACTTTCTTTCCACTGTGTTAGATCCGAGCCTTTGTCACTTATGGCAGACAAAATAGAAGTTACCGTCCAATTCTGCTGCTTGCCGCAATGTTCTCTTTCATCGTTCTCCCCTGTTATAGCACTTTTGTCCCTTAGTTACTCAAAAATTAATGTTTGAAAAATAACTGTCCTTCGTGCATGACGTCATTTAAGACTTCCCGCCGAGATGACCGCGCAGAGCAAATTGTTAGTCGAGGCAACAATGTGCCAATTTGGTGGATATTAAAAGTTGGTCATCTTCTAAGCAAACATTTAGGAGAGGGGAGATGTAACAAGCTGTCACGTGAAATACAATAGATACCGCCAAGTCAACACTTCGCAGTGCCCGTTGATACTACGTGTAGCGACAGTGCACTCATCCAATAGCTGATAACACAGCTAGAAGCCGAGTGCCCGTTCCTAAACAGAAGAAGCGACCTAGTGCTTAACCACTAGATGCACTTCTTCCACATGGCGTGTTATCGATTGCTTAATTCCTTGACGAGGTCTATTGATTAGAACTGGATAAATATAGTGGGTCTGGACTCAAGTCTTTAGTTGGTTTTTGGGGTACACCCCCTGGCATTTTCGGAAAGAAAAGGGCTCTGTCATGCCTTGTGCTCATGTCATTGTGGCATGTAGAAGATCCGAGGAATTTTCAAAAGCATTTGCCTAGCAAAATTGACCCTCTCGTTCTTTGGTGCCATGGCTTCGGCAGAGAGGGCCTCAAACCTCCGAGATGTTTGGGGTGCATCCTAACCTCTCTGAGGCTAGCCTTGCCGCCAGCGCCTAATACATAATACCCGCGGTAGAGACGAACTCAGAATCGAACGAAAACTTGAATCTTAATTGTTCGTTTGTCGGTAGGTAGTTACAATCAGGGCCCCCACATCAAAGTTATGGGTCTGGGATTAACTACAACAGCGGTCCCCCCTCCCCCGACTGAAATCGTAAAAAGGTTACACTACTGTATGTTATAATATTCGTCGGCGACAATTGTACTTAACCGGTTGGTTCATTCGTTAATCCGGGCTACTTACGTTTGAAGACTTCTCTGCCTAACAAGTTGGTAGGCATGCACTACAGTGCTCTTGCTCCGTGCTCGTTATAAAAAATTGACAGTACGCACAAATCGGGTGCATTACTCATAATCATCAAAACTCACAATTCAGAGAAAAAATTTTGTAGACCGTGCGGGCCCCTTGAGTGCCCGGGCTTGGGTACAGTGGGTCCACCTAACCCCCATTGTGGGGGCCCTTGTTACAATTTTGTATCCTTTCCTCAATCCTCACCCCCCCCCCCCCCAAAAAAAAATAATGATAATAATTTTGGGTGCGCCACTGGTCAAGTTGACACACTGAAATATAGCGAATAGCAACTTTTACGTTATTTTATTCCTTAAACGCGTGAAAAAATCCTGGGATTCCGAGATTGAGTGAAAAAGCTAATCCCAACTTAAGGCATTACAATCCCAACCAGATGCAGAATATCTTACACAGAAATGTACAGACATGGGATGAAATGGTTGTTAGATGCACGAATAGCAGTGTTTCTTGCAGGTGGGTCAGAACACTAATGGATGGACTGAATGGTTTGTTGACTAGTTGACTCTTGTACAAACTTTGAAAGGATTTGCAAAGTTACTAAAAAGGCTTTGAGAAGAAGAGATGGTTAGCTATTCGAAGATATAGTGGTGTAAGTGCCAGATCTTCCCCCCTTCCTTCTTATTTTAACCATAGGAGTTGAGTTGTCTTTGGGTGGATAAGAAACTACCGGTTGAAATACATAGCCGAAGTGCGTAGTCGTCGTGACAGCCAGCGCGACCCGCGAATGTATCCCAGAATCATAGACATTGAATTTATATTTTTTTAATGTAGATTTAATTTTTTTTTTAATTTAAACTTTATGTACTGTATTTGTTTTGTCGTCGTTATTTTGTTGTATATGTTCTACGAGTCACGTTAATTACCGGAACAATGCTTCTCACCCGTTTTAAAGCTCTCAGTCCTCTTATAACAATACAGCACGACGGGATCGCAACAATGAACGAGGAGTGCTGGGATCCATGATTGAGGGCTGGGATCCTGGATCCAGGTCCCAGTACTCCACGTGGATCCCAGCCCCCGTTTGTGTTAAATGAAAAGTGGGAGAAAACACTGTAATAAATTTACTGAAACAAATAAAAAAAAAAAACATTCAACAATCCACGTTACTGATAACATTCCAACCGCTGCTTTACAAACGTTGGTTTCCATTAAATGTCAAAAAGTAATAAAGCAACTGAAAATAATCAATTTAATGGTACACATTTTGAAAACAACACCACCTCAAACGCCAAAAATATCGTTCAAGAATTCATGTTAATTACAACATTGCAACCGCTTTCAAAATTAAACGTTGCTCTTTTCGTTGCGTGTAGCATTGCGTCTTAACGAATGTTCTACAGAAACTTTCTAAAAAAAAAAGGGTTAAAGGGTTTAACGAGCGTTAACCACTCCTGGTCATCTGCCCGAAGCCCTAAGGCCCTATGTCTGCAACAGAAACTTTCTTCTTGCTAAACGCAACAATGTATTCCACTCGCGCTCAACAATGTACGTCGGACTGATAGCTTCAAAACGGGTGAGAAGGATATCGCCCAGTTTCCTCAGGCTGGAATCCAACAATGGCTCGAGTGCTGCGCGCCCTCGACGTTGTTAGATCCCAGCACTCGGAAAGCGGGAGATGTCCTGTACATTTATTCGGTATTTTTGGGACAAAACACGTAGGATCGGCAGCATTCCGGAACTCAAAACAATGCCATCGTAGCGAATACGACTGCCGCTTGTGATTGCGAGCGCCATCTGAAAACTATTTTGGCGTAAATGAAACTAAAAATGGAAGATTTAAAATAAGCAAGCAAAGGGTTTATTGTACACGAAAAAATGAAACAACTACAAACAATATAAAGACAAAGAGTCTTATCAATCCCAGGTACACGTACAAATAAGTACATAAAAAAATTAAGTTATCAAAAATAAAAGTAAAAAAAAATCTAAATGTTTCCCAACCTTTAACCAAAAGACGCTGATCGAAAAACCATGGCCTACTTAAGCCGCCATGATGTATTCGCCGTTGATCCGCTCGTCCAAAGAAGAACGATAATTGGGAGGATAATCGGTTTAGTAGCTCCATCTTCGCGCTCGTCGACGAAGAGTAAACGTCGGTGGAATTTTCTGTGAAAGGTAAGTCCTGTACTATATTGTTTATGATGTATCAAACGTAGGCAAGATAGAGATTGTTATATTGCTAGGTACCATTGTGATTTGTAACAAAGTTTAACAGAATTTGATTTTTACTTTTAATGAGAATACACGGCCTATGCATCTACAAGCTCAACAACTACTTAACCTAGACCTTAAGTTTGAGTTTAAGTCGAAACCTTAGCGCCAGCTGTTGGGGAAGTAAAGATCTTATTCTTCTGACGCACGAGACGGGGTGCTTACGAATGCAGTGGCTTTGCAGGAAAGCCGGTGTAGGGTGAGTCATCTTCTTTTCCAAGGTAAAATGTCGGAATAGCAGAATAATTAAAAACTGAGCAAATAGTTTCTAAATCCAATTTTGTTCCCCCATACCGTTATACTTGAGTACTTGGCGCAGGGCCGTAGCTTGAAATTTTTCCGGAGGAGCAAAATTTGCCCCTTCCTCACAAAAAAGCACATTTTTGTACATTCTGAAATGATGCTTTTTATGTGCTCCCCTCCCCCCCCCCCCCCGTTCCAACGCATACGGCAAATAGTGCAATAAAATATTTCTGAGTCTGACTACTGTCTAAGTCGTAGGGGCACCAAAGAGGGGGCAAATGTGGACGCCTGTGGATGACAAATGGTGACGAGGGGGGGGGGGGGGGGGGAGATGGTCAGCTAGTGGATGACATAAGAAGGCAAGAAATAAAAGCAGGGTTCGTATAAACCTTGAAAAGCCTTAAAAAGCATTAAATTTCACTTGGGCTATTTCCAGGCCTTAAAAAGCCTGGATTCTCGACAAAATTCTTGGTTGACCTGGAAAAGCCTTAAATAGAGTAACTAACTTTTGGTTTGTCATTTGTTTTTCAGTTATGTCTGAATGCGGAAATTTGTACTGATAAAGAAAAATAATAATGATGAACAAATAGATATAGCTACAAAGGCTTGGACTGATGGCCTTGTTGCCAGGATTCCATCCAATTACTCGGGATAAACCGTGTGTCGGTTTGGTTTATAATACTAAGTTGAGTTGGATGACAGATCATAAGTATCAAAAACTTTGGTTGCACGTTGACAATTAGTTTAAGAACAATTATTCACTTGTTTTAGCCTGGAAATTTAAACCTGGGAGCCTTGAGAAGCCTTAAAATGGCCTGGAAATTCATGTGGTGGGTTCTGTATACGAACCCTGTAAAAGGTTCACAGAAAGGTAAAACTGTGGCTGAAAAAAAAAAGTTTTCTGTGGCCATACCGAAAATTTGTAACACCTCATACCTCTTGTATCCCTTGCTTGCAAATATTGTCTTAACTCGGGGGGGGGGGGGGGGGGGGG
>JAHWFP010095759.1:36939-51467 GCA_023313725.1 Lithobius niger
CCCCCCCCCCCCCCCCCCCTCACGGTAGTTACGGCCTTGTGCATAACATGTGGAGTGTGGACTCTAGACTCGAGCATACGAGTATGAAAGGCCTGTGCCGACAAATAATATGATAGTGGTAGTCATTCAGAAGCCAAGGCTGGCTGTCAGTAGTACCGCCCCCCCCCCCCCCAAAAAAAAATGTGAAACAATATTCACGTTAACCATACTTTGATTTTTTCTTAATACTCATTTCCAGAAAGTCCAAATTGCATTAGGCCTCTAAATACCATTTGGGCTAGCTTAACGGTGGAGCTGTTGAGGACAACAATCATGAATAGAGAAAAAATCGTCGTCAGTCTTCAGGGACGAAAGGGTGGGGGGGGGGGGGGAAATGAGTGCTCCAATTTTGTTGCCTCCCCCCGTCCCCCCCGGGCCCCCACTCAACCACAACCTTCACTATTGTCCGTCGCCACTCGCCAAACGACGAGGGAAATACAGCGGTTGGCGACTTGATTTTTAGCCTACTGGCCATAACGGCGACTGATTAACAAACCCTGATGCTGAAATTGTCATAACTCGGGAACTGTACTAGCTGGAAACAAGCGGTTTGCCTCGTTGCGCGCAGAATTGCCATGGCAATCCAACCAAGCATACAATATTGTTACTAGCGTCTATACCTGAGTTGGACAGTTAGATTATTGAAAAGTATGTTTAAACAGAAAGTAGCAACACGCCCGCTAGATTTGGACTTTTCTAGAAATGAGTAAAAGAAAAAATCAAAGTATGGTTAACGTGAACATTGTTTCACATTTTTTTTGGGGGGTGGGGGGGGTACTACTGACAGCCAGCCTTGGATTCTGAATGACTACCACTACCATACTATTTTGTCGACACAGGCCTTTCATACTCATATGCTATAGTCTAGAGTCCACACTC
The DNA here is from genome assembly GCA_023313725.1 of Lithobius niger. NCBI lineage: Eukaryota > Metazoa > Arthropoda > Chilopoda > Lithobiomorpha > Lithobiidae > Lithobius > Lithobius niger. The sequence goes on from JAHWFP010095759.1 coordinate 37,858, forward strand.
CACATGTTATGCACAAGGCCGTAAATATTTATTTATTTATTTGGGGGGGGGGGGGGGCAATGGCGAGTGAATTTTAATATCTACTGACCAAACGGCGAGTCCACACAATTCACATTCGTGAAGGTTGAATCAGATCAAAATCAAACGTTTAAACAAAGAAAATTTTGGTTAATTGTTAAGAAAAGTAGCCTATGTTAGTTTCTTTCAAAGCGACAGGAGAGGTCACATCGATGGATCAACAATTCTTAATTGTATTCTTAACTATGGTTAAGAATTCTTGTACTCTTTCCTATAGTTGGAATTGTCGAGTTATAAAATCGAAATATTTTTCAGCTGGATTTAAAACTTTCCCAAAAAAATGGGGCAGGAAACGGTTAAGAATATTAGGTGTCAGTAAGAGAATTGCAAGAGTCCTATTATTTATTGTTTTTTTTTGGGGGGGGGGGGGGGGCGGCGGGGGCGGGGGGACGGGGAAATTAGAATTTGTTTTTTTTTTCCCCCTGGATATAATTGGCCCCCCCCCCCCCCTCCCCGGTAAAGTGATTGTATAGTCGTCCCTGTCAGTCGTAAATAACGGGACAGAAAACAAAACTGCCAACAGCGATAGTGAAAAAGAAGATAAAAAAAGAGCAGGTTAAAAAAAACGCCTTCAAAGTTTGGACAAGAACAGGCTCCCGTCTGACACGTTAGCATATAACCCGTTCACCCCCCACATTTTACTTCAATACGGCTCATCCCCCCATAAAATGCATATGTCTGACAGTTCGTCAAGCAACGAAGAGAAACTCCGGTTAAATTAATTGGCTTCGAAACCTGCTTCAAAACTAAGTAGGAAATCTGCCTCCTCCAGCAGATTGAACAACTAAACCCATCGACCTTGCTCTAACCCCAGCACAACTCAACTCCTATGTTTTAACCAACCTCTGCGGTGATGAAGTTGTCACCGGCTCATTAACCTTCCCAGGAGATTGCGAATGGTTAAAGTCTGTTCTGGTGTCGCTACCATACCGCAATGTTATCGGCCCAAGCCGTAACCAGACAGAAGGCGTTCACACAAGCAAAGCAGTAACTGTGTAGTCATAAGCCTGAATCCCAAGGCATCACCGAATTTGAGGTATCACGATTGTTTAAAAATCCTGCTTCAGGCCTGTTGCGATTTAATCTGTATCCATGATTTCAGCCCTACACAACTAACTTGGCTTTTGGGTCTAAAACTATTAGAATATTCCCTCAAGTAGTCCCAACCCGGATATAACTCACTGTCACCAATAATCACACACTCTTCGTCATAATGTTGCAAAACAACTGTGGCAAGTGAGCAATCTAAATCCAGGTAAAAAAAACCGCGACAAAGTAACACTCGAGTGAGTTGACTATCATTTATCCATCTAGACTAGTGGTCGACCGAAACCAATTTTTTTTTCACTTTCGGCCGAAACCGAAATCACTACCGAAACTGGCAATTCGGTTTCGGCTGAAACCACAACCGAAATTGATCAATCAGTTTCGGCCGAAACCGAAACCACTACCCAAACCGGAACCAAAACCTGAAAATTATCAATTTTAATAATTTGACAAAAAAGCAGGAATAAAATCATAAAATCATGAATGTGTGGCCTCCCACCAACCCCCTCCCCCTACCCCTCCAACAAAAATAATGTTTTAAAATTAAAAAAGAACTTGCCAGTCTTGCTACAAGACTTCAGGACTTTCGTTTGTATTTTTTTTTTGTCACTACTCATTTTTTTTTAATAGTCTTATTTAATTCGTGTCAGTCCAGGGCACGGGAAAGGGCTTTTCATTCAGTAAGTAAGAACTTTGCTTGAAAACATAAATAAAGACAAATGCAAGCATAAATACCTTCAGTGCATCGAAGCCATTTCAATATTTTGAATTTGGATTTTTAAAATATTGTATTGATTATTAATGGGCATGCAGATGCAAGCAGGATGTGTGATGGTGTCCCCTGGATGTCGACACCACTAAGCTATAGCCTAGTAGTCTGTATGGAAATTGGATACTGCCCGGAGGTAGAAGTGGTTTCGGCTTCACCGAAACTGAAACATAGGATTCGGGCCGAAACCGTAACCGAAACCAGTTCGTCGGTTACAGCCGAAACCGAAACTGAGCTATTAACTTCATGGCCGAAACCAGAACTGAAACCGAAATTCGGTCGACCTCTAATCTAGACCGATCTCCAACATGCAGTTAACTGTACCGTGCAAGTTCATCCTTCCTGAATAGGCTATCCTTCCTGAATACGAGCCTAATGGCGCCCACGCACTGAGCGACCAGTGGTCGTGGCGGTCAAAAAACACAGCGACGTGCCGCGCGGCCACGACCTTTTTTCATTGATAATTCTCGATCACTTGGTGAAAATGAATCCGGAGCAATCACGGTCGCCCTAAGACTGCCTGCACGCCGCCTGGGATCCCAGTGGCCGCGGCGACAGGCTGGCCGCTGCGGCCAAGTGCGCGTTGCTACATATACCGTAAGCATTCTCGTTGGTCGCAGCGACCTGGCCGCTGTGTGTGTGGGGGCCCTAAAATCTATATATATATAATACGCTTAGGTTAGGCAAGCAAATTCATCATTATTATGCGCTACAATGAAAGTAGGGCGAGCGACCAGCAGGGGGGGGGGGAGGGGGAGCAGGGGTTCAAAGTGAGGGGATGAAGGGATGGGGATATTCAGACCACACAATAGGAGAATCCGGGTCCGGGGGAAGGGGGGGCAGGCGGGGCGCGCCCCGACAAGGGCCCCGGCGGGCGCGAATCTGACCAGACTATGGCAGAATGTAAGTGGGTAGGCCGCAGGGGAATCCGGAGAAGGAGGCAGGGGGCAGTCGGCGCCCTTTTTTTTCCATACTGCCCACTACAGTATTTCGCTCAGGTTATGCGGAAACTGGCTAGACCGGCGTATTTTAAGCTGGGGGGGGGGCCAGCTAGTACCATTTAATGTTCTTTGATCTATTACTAACCGGTAAAGGACCATCAAGATCGATTGATGAATGTCCGTCGAAAGCCACCGTCACGTCGCCAGGAAGGAGGACTGGATTGCTGAGAGAGAAGCTCGTGAAAGCAGCTGGATCCGAAGACGAACCACAATTGGACCACTTGACGTCACTTAAAAATCAACCAGGATTAGACGGACCAAGCTGTAAAGACATTTCAAATATTACGGAAAATAGTTCAACATAGTTACACTGAAATGAACTTGTAAATGTGAATGTCATCTTACTTCCAATATGTTTGGGATGGCATTGCTTGAATAGTTGATGTACTTGACACTGTGAAAGGAAGCCTGAGCTGCGCCCATCAATGCGAGCACTTGAAGAGGTAGTAGTAGGGTCATTGTATTTGGGATTAAAGGAAAATTAGGGAAACTGTAATAAATAAAATCAAAATCGGATTAATCTTTACTGGAATACTCATTGCTCAATGGGCATGCATTTGAATCGTTCAATATAAGCAGTGTGGATCTAGAGGAGGCTAAAGAAAAAACTTACTCCCCTTTAAAATCGGTTCAGTGGTTCGAGCTCTAGTGAAGAGTAAAAAGCCCCAACAAGAACAACAACAACAAGCACATTATAGTCACATTAAACCAGCATTCAAAAGGCCCTGGTCTTTGTTGATGCCTACATTTTACGTTACAAAAGTTGAAAATCGGTTCATTGGTTTGATCTCCAGGTGATAGCAAAAGTTGTCTCAACAAGAATAGCAACAACAATAACAATATTATAATTACCTTAAAATAACTATTAAGAGTTTGGCCCTGTTAATGCCTGCTAAAAAAAATAAAAACCATTTCACTGGTTCGACCTCTAGGTCAGAGCAAAATTTCCCCAACAAGAATGACAAGTACAAGAATTTTGTAGGCACATTAAAACACCATTCAAAAGGGCCCGAGTCTAATTGTTGAAAATCAGTTCATTGGTTCGATCTCTAGGTGAGAGCAAAGTTTCCCCCAAAAGAAGAACAAGAACAACAAGAATACTGTAGTCACATTAAAACAGCTTTCAAAAGTCCTTCGTCCTTGTTAATACCTACATTTTAGCTAAAAAAAAATTGAAAATCGGTTCGTTGGTTCTATCTCCAGGTGAGGACAAAGAATCCCAACAACAACAGGAAATGGCCGTTCTGTGGAGAATAAATGGTTCGATTGTAGTCATTAAAATTTTTAATGCAGTGAAATAGTCATAAGACGAGCCCAAATAACGAATTTCGTTGGCCTATGTTAATTCTGGAGCGTATTATAGGGTTTCAGAGTTTAACGTATGTTGAAGCCCCTGTGTAGCCGAGCGTGGATCTGATCCATGTACCTCTATGTTTGGAAAATGAGTGTACAAGTCCATGGGTCGACACTTTATCAGTGCCAGTCAAGATGGCAAAATTGTTACCTGTACCACATGATACATCTTGGAGTATTTAACAAATCTTAGTATGATAACCTTAGTTTAATACGGTTTGAGCAGCTGAATGGGTCAAATTAGGATCAAAAGGTCAAAGTTACTAAGTTTGTGCCGTTTTTTGGCCTGATATTAAAAAACCGTCATTGCTGCCGAAAAACGGTTCAGATAAAAGTTGTTTGCAGTGATGTAATTACAAAGTAAGTTCCTTATCTTTTTTCTATCTCTCGTGGTTTTCGAGAAAAGTTGTAATTTTGGCCCATTTTCTGTCATTTTTGGATATTTAATGCCTGTGGTTGTCTCAATTTATCAACTTGTAACTTTCAATGATGTTTTGTCGTTTCAGATTCAGGTGGATAACTTAGTTTGATTCATTCGAAAGGTGGAAATATCTTTTTTGAACCAATAATAATTGAAAGGATATCGTCTACAATTGTCACATACCGAGCTACGCCTGTTTTACTAAGGGCTGGTATCATATGCACCGTTAGTTTTTTCGCTCACTTTCAACTTTCAGCTGCTATCGTGACGTTTATAATTGAGGTGGATAACTCCAATTAGGTTCATTTGAAAGGCGGGAATGTCTTCTTTGCAGTAAGAGTAATAGACAGGGTCTGCCACTGTTAGGGATTGCGCTACACACGTTTTACTAGGGTCTTGTATCACAGGAATTATTCAGTTTTTTGCTCACTTTTAACTTTCAACTGCTATTGTTATTTCCCGATCAGTGGTATAAACCATTTCAGTTAACCTTGATGCAAAGAAGACATTCCCACCATTCGAAGTACTTTTTAGATTCGTCCATCTTAATTAGAAACGTCACAACAGCAGGTGAAAACTGAAAAGGTACGAAAAATAGAACGGTACCTGTGGGCGAGCCCATAGTAAAACGGGTGTAGCTTGGTTCCTTACAGTGGTAGACCCTCTTAATAACCCTTGCTGCAAAGAAGACATTACCACCTTTCAAATGAATGTAATTGTAGTCATCCACATTAAATTAGAAACGTCACAATGGCAGTTGAAAGATGAAAATAATTGAAAAATCTAATGGTGCTTACACAACAAGCACCTAGTAAAACGGGCGTAGCTCGGTTCCTAACAGTGGCAGACCATCTTAATTACCCTTGACGGAAAGAAGACATTTCCACCTCTCGAATGAACCTAATTGGAGTTATCCACCTAAATTAGAAACGTCACAACGGCAGTTGAAAGTTAAAAATATGTGAAAAATCGAATGGCGCCTGTAGTATAAGCACCAAGTAAAATGTGCGTAGACCGGGCCAGTGGTAGATCCTTTCAATTACCCTTGATGAAAAGAAGACATCCCCAAGGTGGGGATGTATTCTGTCCATCAATCCTAACCAAAATTGTTCAGCTTAGGTACAAATACAAATATGAGCATTACAATGGCACTTAGAAATTGAAACTATAGCTGCTACACAAATTACAGCTACACCTTTAAAAGCGTGCGTAGAACGGTCTCTGTCTTACGCTAAACAATTTCGGTTAAGATTGATGGAAAGAATAGATCCACACCTTTCTGAATATTTTTAGCATGTCCATTTCGGGCTATTAAAAGGGCTCGCAAGACCACTTTAAATTAGAAAATCAATCGCTATACGTTTTCGCCGCAACGCCATTATCTTTTTCACCTTTTAATAGGCGTAGGACGATCCCTACCTAAGATAAACAATTTCGGTTAGGATTGGTGGAAAGAATGGATCCCCACCTTTCAGAATATCGTAAGTATATCCATTTCGGATTATTAGAGGGCTTGCAAGAGCACAAAGAATTAGAAAATCAACATACGATTTTGGTGCTACGCCACTATCGATTCACCTTTAAATGGGCATAGCACACGGTCTCTATCTAAATTAAACAATGTCGGTTATGATTGATGGAAAGAATAGGTCTTAACCTTTCAGAAAATCCTAAGCATGTCCATTTCGGGCTATTAGAGGGCTCGCAAGAGCACTTTTAACTCGAAAATCACTATAACAACCAATTGAGAAAAGGAGTGTTCACGCGAATTAAGGATGATGTACTTTAAATACCATTTTGGGATTCAAGCGTTTCTTTACATAAAAATGTATATTACTTTTTCTGACTAGAAATGTGTGTAGAACGTTTTTGCTTCACATTATGCTTTTGATTTGTTGACGGTTAAGGAGTTGCAGCCAAAAAAAAACTTTTCGGGTAGGGGGGGGGAGCCGCCATTTTGGTGTTCTGCATGGCAATCGAGGTCCCTTCCCCTCTAAAAAAAACATTGTATTGGCCTAAGGTACCCACACGCAAAGTGGCATATTCCAATAAAAAAATGCACATTATTTCAGTGTAGTGTACCACATGCAAGTACTAATACGAAACATCTAACAAAAAATATACTCGTAAAACTACACCTATAAGCACGTGGGTGACGCCATGCGAAGAGAAGAGGCTATTCAACCAATACAGCGGCTTTTTCGCGTCTTTTGTCCTATAAATGTATTTACAAATCGGGTTCCGATGCAATACTTTTGTGTAAAGGTCTTACCTCTGTCACTCTTCCAGGTCCTTTGAACGGGTAATCCCTACTGAATTATTTCAAGCTAACCATCTCTAAAATAAAGATCTGTCAGGTTCCTGGTACGTTATCTTCCCTCTATATGCTAACAGTTTAGTAACGTCTCGGGAAAATGATAGATTAAAGCGCTTTCTCCTAATTGGTTCAAATTAAAATCTACAAAGAAGCGAACAGTTCTTCCTTGTAGACGTTTAGCGATAAAGATTCAAGGGTTAAGTAGCCACAAACAGGAACCTATGAATGTTTACACGTTCGTAAGACATGGGAGTGTCTCCATGCTCTTAAGAATAGCTTCATATTCCCTACCTTGTCACAAGGTCACCTGGGAGAGAAGGTGTGGATTTCGTCTCTTGGCTCCAGGTCAATTGATTTCAACATCGCCATAATTCGTACGTTGCTATAGCAATGCTAGAAAGCGTCAACTTTTCGGCACGCATGGCCAGGAGGCGAAACACGTGGTGTCTACCTCAGTCGGCCTTCAGTAAAACGGTGACGTACGCAAGTTCCAGATATCGCAGAAAAAGAAAACGTGAACACAACAAAAAAGATAAAAACATACTTATATTTATATTTCGACCATAATGGCGTGGTCATCCTCAGAGAGGAAAGGTTACGTACACTTCCAAAACTCAAGTCACGTACGACCCACATATTTCATATTTACAGCATTACTACTATAATATTAAAATCAATTATTTAAAAAAAATATTAAAAATCGTATTGCAAGAATACAAGCTCAAATGCACCGCATTTATGCAAAATTTTGCATTGTTTTATCTAAATACGTTGCATTTGACCTTGTATTCTTGCAATATGATTTTTAATAATTGTTTTTAAAGGAGTGCTGTTGTGAATTTGAACTGTGTGAGCCGTCGTGTGAGTTGTGGAAGTGCAGGCAACCTTTCCTCTGAGGATGACCTCGCCATTGGTCGAAATATAAGTAGGTTTTTTTTTTGTGTGCTCACGGCTTCTTTTTCTGCGATATTGACTTAAAGAGGCCTTTCTCCTGCCCTCCTTCAAGACCGTTCAACGCTGTTCACACGGGAGCTACACGAAGCCTGGACTAATCTAAGCATGGGTCATACTTATCGCACCTATTTAGTAACTTAAGCGACGTATTTTTAAAGTGGTGTATCCCAGAAAATAGTTACGACCAGTCCTTCCACAGTATTGTGCTCACAGGGCAATTTTTTTTAACGTGCTCCACTGGTGGTGCACATAATATTGTTTCAGCATAATTGTTGGAGCACCATTCAACATCTTTGAACAGTGAAGCACCAGCCATTGCGGCCCCTTTCCTCAAAGTTCAGTATTAAATTTAAAAAAATCATGTTGAAACATATATGTGCAATTCGTTCATCACCGGTTGTCTTCCAACATTCCAAATGCCTCCATCCCAATACAGCTGAATATTAGACGGCATACGTCCAAATCAAGTGGTCATACGTTTTCGTTCGCATGCCGTCATTGCGTGGTATACAGTAGACTCAAAGCCACCTAAAGTAAATTAAACAAATTTTAAATATAAAATTTCTTGGAATTTCAGTGAAAATTTTGTATATTCCGTCGTCCTGCCCTCCATTGCTGCACGCCGTGTTTCCACAGAATCGTGCCCTTTTTTTTTTCTATTTGGATCACCACTTCTTATTCCTTAAAAAGTGCCCTGGGGGCGCATGGAAGCGCAACCTTATATGACAAGAGTTAGAACATGGGGTAATATTATGATGGACACACCATCAGCCCCCTCTTTCTTTACGGGTTCTCTTTTATGTCGCTTCTGCCACAAATAAAAAAAATTTTCCGAATGCTATAAGGGATGAGTACATGGGCTTCACGCAAACTACATGTTTGTATTTCGTCATAATTCCATGGCGCTCACCCCCCAGACCAGAGTTAAATATTTGATAAAAGTGAACAATATTGATTTTTGTTGCAGGCAAAATGAGAGGGTGGTATGGTAGATACATCACCGGGATGAGCGGAATGGGATGATGTGGGAGGTTGAGCCGGAACAGTGGATTTTGAGGCAGAGTTAGTTGATAAAGCAGTACTGGGTGCAAGGGGGCCAGGCTTACTGGAAGCCGAAGTCGGAGATGTAGTGTTAGCATATGGTAAAGCCGAACGATTGGACGCTGGTTGCGGCAGAGGTTGCATGGTGGTTGATGTAAGGGAGTCTGGTGAAATTACAGGAGGGAGTTCAGAAAAAAAAATGGAGGAACACGATGATGCCGAAAACGTGGATTTCGAGACAGTCTTGCAGGCAGGAAGAAGTACTGCATTATGTGGATAAAGCTTTCGCTTTCCGAGCATGAATTTGATTTGTTGGAATTTTGGCGGCTTAGTTTTTTTTGACAGATGAAAGGCCAGTCGGACAGTGGGATTTTCAAATAGATGGAGCATGGATCAGAGTCAAAATTGCATTTTCGGTGGGTCTGACAGGCTGTGTTGAGGTCCTAACGTTTGCGATCGGATACAATTGCCAGGCATGTACATTAATTCAATTGGCGCACTTTGGATGGATCCCATCCGCGGATGAGAGATGAGCCGGATTTCCTTCTTCAAAACCATGGTGGCAAAAAAGAGGCAGGAAAAGACCCCCGGAGAGGAAAGCCTGGAGACAGACAGGTGCTGAAGCGGGAAAGATGAGCCGAATGAGAAATGCGAGATGCAGGATGCCGCCGAGCGGGGGACAGCTAGGCGTCCAGTCGTTGCGTGAGGGTGAAGCCAGCTAAAGGGTGGACAATATGATAAGGGCATGAAGAGTGTAAAGGCACGTTTGGTTTAATCAATCTCAAGGGGCAGAGGGAACAGATCCTTGAAAAGGAAGAAAAGCGCCTGTATTTGATGGTTGAGAGAACAGCGGACGAGAATGTTAGTGAAGGGGGAAGAAGCCCAAGTGAGGCCGGTGTAATGAATTGGAGGTGAGGTGCACAGAAGGCACAACCCCAGGACCAGTGAGGTAGAGTACAAAGTGTCACCGGTGAGGCAAAAGCCAACGAAGGAAGTTCCGGCAGAATGATCTTGATGAGGCGAAAGATAAACATGCGGCAAAAGATGAAGGCGAAGGATAGCCTCCGCGAAGGAAAGGTTAAGAGTGGAAGCCGGTGATTCCCCGGGCCCGACATCTTCACGTAGGGGCAGCGGGAGGGGTGTGCAGGAAGCAACGTTGACGGAAATAAGGCTGATAGGACAGTAAATAGCCCACAGCGGATGATCTTTCAACGAAAGAACATCTTTTGACGAAGGAGCTGATATAATTCCCAAGGCGAGATGAAGGTGAGGGATTTCAAGGCCAGGAAGGTTGTGTGGGGCAGGTCATCCAGAAGCGAGTGGTTCAGGATGCAGACGAAGGGTTCAGCAGAGAGAAGGATTATCTTTCGACGAAGGATGAGGGCGGAGCACCAGCTTCAAAGGGTGAAAACGCAGAGTGGATGAGATACCGAAGCCGTTAGATCATCAGGTGAAGGAGTAGCCGTGATGAAGATGAGCTGAAGCAATAACGAAGAGGCCATCAAGGGAGCGACAAGGTGGACAATATTTCGACGAAGGGTGCCGATGAGGGAAAACCGGGAACGCTGACAGTGGGCGAAGCAGAGAGCTATCATCAAGTCAAAGGGAAGACAAGATTGAGTCAAGAAGTTCCAAGGGTGGTGAACTTTTGACGAAGGAACATCTTTCAATGAAGAATGAAACGAAGGACCATTAGTAGGACGGAGGGCCTAAGCTAAGGATCTTCCGCATGAAGAGGAAACACCGATGGAAGGATGGAGTGGCCCGGTGTAGAAGTGGGGACATGGTTGTGGTGGAAGTGGTGCATGGTCGAGTGGGATTCATCAGGTTACCGTCGAGTCCAAAAGGTGGCCAGGATACGACGAGGGAATGTCCAAAGAAGGCGACCCACGCTTGCCACTTGGAAGGACGAGGCCGAAGCGAGCTTTGAGGAATACAGCAGAAGCAGATGGTGTTGAGCGTGGAGTTCAGCCGATTTGGAACGCTGGTCATGACGGCAGAGTGTCGCTGATTGTGTGGTTGCATCCTGTCCTTCTTGTACTTCTGGGCGAAGGATTGAAGCAAAGGAAAAAAAGGATGAAGAACGCCATCTTGGATCTTTCGGGCGAAGGATCATCTTTCAGGCGGAGGATCTTCTTTCGACTGAAGGATCTTCTTTTGAGTGAAGTATCTTCTTTCAAACGAAGGATCGTCTGTCGGGTGAAGGATCTTCTTTCGGGCAAAGAAAAAGGAAGAATCTTTCGTGAGGAAGCAAAGGATCCTTCGAACGAAGGATCATGTCTTCAAGTGAAGGAGAATGGGTAACAGAGGCGAAGTGGCCTGGTCGGAGGCTTGGAGGAAAAGATATGGCTGCCTAATGCCGTAAAACCATTTATGGAGGGTCTGCGCTGTGCTTGCGCATGCACAGATGGGTTTCTGAGCTGGGCGGTTGTAAAGAGTTTTAATTTCTCCAGGGTAACAGCAGCATCCTGGAGCTAATGCAAAAATTTTCAGGTAGTGGATATTTCGTACAGCACATAGAAATTATATTAATCTGTTATACGTTTCGTGGTTGCACAGTTCATCAAAATTATAAAATTTATTTTTATTTTCTAGAGTTAGTTATCTACAATAAAACGTTTTTTTAATACATCCTTTCAAAAAATCGTGATTAAGTCTAAAAATAAGAGTGCAATTAAAACTACTTATTTACAATTTAATACAATAACTACAAAGAGAAAATTCGTTAATAGAATAAATTTTTTTAAAAAGTAGGTTTGAAACAGAATTATTTACGAATAGTTCATAACATGATGCATAACGTTAAAATCAACAGCTAAAATTAAGAATTTTACAGAATCGTTAATAATTAAATACTAAAAACACAGTTAAGGGAACAGACCAAGTGGACACGGTCTCCCTCCGAACATTTAAAAATGTGGTTTTAATGTTTTGAGGTAAACCAGCATCCACCTAGTCAGTCTGTTCACTCACTCACCCCTGCTACTAAAAATTATAATAGTAAAAATCTGTCAGTCGGAATATATTATTTTACAAAGTAAAATCTAGAAAGTGCACAAATATACATAAAAACTCGACGTTTCGGCTCATTTCGGAGCCATTGTCAAGAGTAGCAAGTAAAAACAATTACGAATAGCACAAGAAAGCCACGAGTCACGCGTTGCAAATGAAAATGTCCGTCTCAACAAGGCAGAACTTACTAGGACGTGTTAAAAACGGACAGAACCGTAAATTTTTTTAATTACAAAGTAAAGGGAACTTCGATGCGTGCTTGTGATGCAAGATACCTCTTTCATACTGGGGAAAAGGTCCGGACCCGAGGCTGACCTTTCCAAATTCGACTCCGACTTTGGTTCGGGCCCGAACCCGACTTTCAAGTCCTGCTCGAGGTCGGGACCTGAGAAGCCGACCCCGACTCCGTGTTTCAATGTGGAAAGGGTCGGAACGTGGGCCCGTGCTTTAGGGAAAAGTTTTGACTCCTGGAGCGCTGATAAATAAGCGAGATAAAGGGAAAGCAGGAGGATGGAACGGAGAGAGGGAGGGAGGGAGGGGCGAAATTGACAACGATTGCGCCGAAAATGTTGTAGCGAGAGAAATATTAACTAAGGGTGTATTTATAATATTGATTTCAACGCGTACGCGTGACGCTCGGCGCGTGAAACTCGAGTTTTTCCCATACTCAACGCTGACGCGCGACCGTTTATAATTGTAGAGCAGGTGAGCCAACGCGCGCGTTTTCCTATTTTCAAGTGTCACGCGAATATCTACTGGACCTAGATCGGTGAGCACCAAGCGACGCTCGCACGCTTAGTTATTGCATGCTGGGATAAAAGAAATGGCGGCATCAACGGATTCCATCGGCGCCGATCGGCGCCACAAGAAAGGAAAACATGGTGTGCTAAAAGGTTGAATGCTCAAAATAAACGGTCAGATATCTTAATTACAGTGACCTTGACCCGTATGGCATCGAATCTTGGTGCTATAGCAGGGGGAAGTTGTGAAACAGCATAGTTGGAACGGAGTATCGGCCAGCATTATCAAGCTCACGTGCCTGCTCACACGTTTGATTTGTAAATGAAAGAGCGTTTGCTTTAGCGTGACGATACCACGAGTGGGCCAAGCCGACTGTCTGCGCGCACTGCTTTGCTCATGAACTGACGTACGCGACGAGCGCCACGCTCACGCACAAACTTTTATATTGTAAACGCAGCCTAAAGTCCGGACCTTGGACGCGATGTCGGAGTTGAGTGTGGAAAGGAGTAACGAAGGAAGGATGTCTGGTTTTGCCTGTGGGCATAGGTCGAGGCCAGAACCCCAAACACCGCGTTCGGGGTCCAGTGTGGAAACGGCTTTAGACTCCTAACTGGTGGCAAACAGGCATCCAGTTTAGTACTAGTTAATCAAACGTTATTAAATTAAATTAAACGTCAAGATGAACCGAAACGTCGAGTTTTTATGTAAATTTGTTCACTTTCCGGGTTTTACTTTGTGACATCCTACACGTTCTTTTTGTGTTAAATTAAGTCGGAATGTAAACAGATATACCAGCACCCATACTTACACCAATGAATTAAAGCAAGGACTAAAGAAGCACTTCTTAAAAAAAGAAGACTATAAGGCTCGTGTTCC
>JAHWFP010095759.1:56169-74340 GCA_023313725.1 Lithobius niger
TTGCCCCTGCTCTCTTAGAAATATGCCCTATTTGTTTAAAAAACATTTTTGTCAACATTGTTTGGGCTGGCTTTCACAGGAACCAAGGCAGCGATGAATGCAAATTTTATTGTGAGTCTGTTCAATAATATGCCTCCGAAGACATGGGGATATCTAGGCCTGGACTATCTACTTTGGGGCACACGTACGAGTCTCCAAACACAATCTGCGGAAGTAGGGTAAGGTGGAGGGGGGGGGGGGAGGGTAGAAATAACAAATTACAATTGTGTAATTGTATAAGCCTAAAAAGCACCTGAAGCCATCTAAGAAAATATCGGAAGAGTTGCAAGACCAACGGAAAAACAATTAACAACAACGAAAATGTCACTTGTAACAATACGTATAAACTTTGCCCTTTGAACAAGTTTCTGAAACGAACTTACTAACTCTTAGGGCCAGTGTAAGAGGCATGCCCTTCTGTGTCCTTCCCCCACTTGGGGCAAACTGATTATTATTATTATTAAAGGAACCCCTTACGACAAGTTGCCTCTGGCACCCTGTCCCCTGGCCTGTCCGGCGTCCGACCTGCGTCATTGTGAATTTGGATTTCTGACCTGCAGTTGAAAGCAAGCCGTGCAGAATTTTGAAAAAAATGTTATAGGGTGGGAAAACCTTTAAAGAAAATTGGCGCAAAAACAGTTCCCCTTCTCCCTCCCCCACAGCTTTTTTTTTCGTTCACGGTCTAAATTCTGCTTATTTTAAAACTTTGTTTTTACAGTGTAAAAGCTGATACTCGGTAAAGCTATGGAAGAGATTTACGTTTTGTCATCGAATCCTTAAAGGTACATGCCTCGTTTCCTGTACAGCTCAGATTTGCAACATTAGTTCAAACGTGTGTAAATATTTCACAGGCATTCATTTCCACCCTCGTGATGAACGATTTTGCTACATTCACTCTAACCTATGTAAATGTTGCAATGTTATTTCGCGCAGGATGCTCGAAAATAGTAAGAGGGCAATTCCTTTTAACAGATGAACAATTAACATGACAATCATTCATTTCTTTCATTTGGCTTTTCTAATATTTACCTTCCACTTCTTGCCTTGATTGAAATTAAAACTGTTTTTAAGTTTTTGAGTCCTCTATATACCTTTTCACTCCTGTGAAGTGATCCAATGTACTAAACAAACAGGTAGAGAATTAATCAAGTTCAAAACGTAATGTGTATTTTTGGCCGGATTTTATCGCCTTTCTTATGTCATTCGTTGTTAAATGTAATTTTTTTAATCTGAAGTTTTGATCTTGTTGCGTGGCTAGATTAAATGACTTAACTGATAATTGGCAAAATGGCGAATAACTGAATTGATAGCTGACATTTTTATAACTAAACTGATAGCAACATTAATTTTTCTATCATCGAATAAAATAAGAAATATTGAAAGAGGTAATCGTGCAGATGATCTATTAACAGATAAATTTGTGTTGCTAAGCTGCAGAACCGGGCGGGGGGGGGGAGCACATCTACTAACGGAAGTATGGTGGAATGGGGATAGACGGAATAAGCGTCAATCACCTTTGTCAAGCACGAGCTGTTTTCTGTTGCTGCATTGCAGTCTCTGCAGAATTATCTCCCCCATGGTTTCCAATTATACGGTGAGATGGCGCTCGTGTTCCTTTGGCAGGCACGAGCTATTCGACGATTGCCAATATATCGTAATTTTTGATAGGCCGAAGTAGATGACGTAGAGACAAACAGCCAATCTGAGCTTGCTGACGCTGTGATTACGACTGCAAAAAAAAAAAAAAAAAAAAAAACCCAGGGGCTTATCCACGGGTGGGCCTTCCTGTGGAGCACTGCGCGGGAAAAAGCCACGGAAAAAACCTGGAGAAAGCCGATGGAAATCACCGGAGGAAAAAAGTCGAATTGTTTTGTCGAGTTTTTTTTTTCGTGCTTTTTTGTTGTTGTTTTAGAAACGGTTAAGTTAAGTCAGGTGCCTTGGCTCGTATTTCACCTGGCAGGCGAAGGAGTTTCATCGGAAACATATTTTCCGTGACTTTTTTCCTCTAGCTTTATTTTGCACCTTTTTTCCTTCAGTTTTTTTTCAGCGACTTTATTTCCTTCTGCTGCTTTATCCAGACTTTTTACCCGCAGCTGTTGTTTCCTCGACTTTCTTTCCCTAGATTTTCCCAGAAGACCCAAAGTTAAAAGTATAATTTGGCAAAAGGAGGCAAAATTAAGCCGTGTACTGCGATTGAAAAAATTGTGAAAATCGGTTTTGTAAATATTTCAAACTGTTTTTTTTTTTACGGTTCCCCTCGGGTGTACCCCCCCCCCCCCCCTCCTCCTCCCAGCTGAATTCTTAGATCCTTCTAACTTTTATTTTTTTTTAGGCTTATTCCCACTGATGTCTTCCAATTTCATAGAATCCGATTTCGTAGAAAAAAATGTCCATTTTCGAGGTCAGTGAGATAATACCAGCAAGCGGTGTTTACCGTGTCGTGAGTACGACATTGCAATTCAAAGTTCACACTTCACCACTAATAAATAAACAATAACTCTGTCCACTTGAATTTTCGGTGGAATAATGCAGCGTCCACCTTTTTCAAAAGTCCAGGCCAAAAACGAAGGACTAAACGAGGTTCACATTGTTTCAGGCTGTGTCAGAATCTGAATTTGAATCTGAATCTGAATTTGAATCTGAATCTGAATTTGAATTTGAATTTGAATCTGAATTTGAATTTGAATCTGAATCTGAATCTGAATTTGAATCTGAATCTGAATTTGAATCTGAATTTGAATTTGAATTTACCGCATTTTCCGTTGGACCACTGATCGAGGTTAGTATTCTACGAAAATGGTTTCTGCTAAAAACGAATTACAAACTCGCAGAAATTACGTCCATTTTTTTGCAAGATCAAATTTGCAAAAGAAAACTACGTCCAGTGAGCTGCATTGAACATGACCCAATTTTTTTATTATATACCTTTATTAATTGTGTAAGAAAAATTGTAGTACTCTAACTGTACATGAAGGATGAGGTCTGTTGTCAGGAATGTGAGGGGGTTACTGTTAGAACCGGGTTCCCCGTTTCAAGATTGCTTTCGTCATAAGCTTTTAGTATTACAGAAATCCTCAGACTTTCAAACGTTAAGCAAAAAAAAATTTCTACCACTACCTAGCTTAAATGAAAGAGTTTTCCTGATTTTTCATTCTATTGCTATTGGCATTGTATTGCGTGGCTACGAGACTAGCAACACAGGAAGTCACATTTTTTCCTTCTAAGCTGGTCACGTCCAATGCGTTCATTTCATCATGGGGTAGCCGATCATATTTTTCTTCTAAAAATTTGGTTCTGCAAAATGGACAGAATTATTCTGCGACTTTGGAATTCCATTTTTGCAGAATCCATTGACGCAGAATGCTGACCTCAAAATTTATTTCTGCAAAACTGGAAATTGGCGGTGATCTTCCCGCCCAAACAAACAGCTATGTATGCCACTGAACCGTATTATATGAGGCGCCATTTGGAACATAATTAAGGCGAATATACAAAATGTTTGCCCATAGACATGCGCAATATATTTTATATATTCGCCACATTACGGCGCTTCATGCCATGACGACTGATTGCTTTCGTAGTGTTAATTTTTTTATAGGATTAGTTTTTGGCAATAATTTTACGGTCATCCCTATATCGAAAGATAAAATAGGCTAAATAAACATAAAATTTACCTGACAACTTGGCCTGCAGTAGAGCAAGCGATGTGGCAGAGCTTTTAATCATAATATTTCCCTGTCTGGAACATAGCAGTATGTCACAGACAGAAATGTAGTTTACTTACCCCATTTTTCCCCACGCTGAGCCATACACCCTCCCCCCATCCTTCCATTCCTTTCATTGTATTTTTCAGCAGATGTTATATCTTCTACTTCCTTATTTAGCTTGTTGGAAACACGGATGTAAAACTGACTTCAGTCTCTTGTGTACTGTTTGTAATGACACCAGTTACGAATTTATTTGCAGAAACCTTCTCAAAAAAAAAAAGGCAGTAAAATAATGTAATTGTGAAGATACTTTGAATCGAAACAGCGGTTGACATCGTAGTAAAAGAAAAAACGCACTTTTAATCAAAGTTTACATAAGAGCAGTTACGAAAAAAAACGTACCAACCGTGAACAACTGGAACGTGATTCTGAAAGTAAAAAAAAACTAAAGACAGTCGCACTGTGAAAGTGTGAAATGTTTGTCGAAAATTAGCAAAACACGATTTATTGTGTTTGTGGAAGGCGAAGTCTAGAAAAAAATCTGCAGGAATAATAGGTTTCTTGCTTGGTGAAATTAGAACCAAGGCAACTGACCTGACCGAACCTATACAAAAAAAAAATACGAAAAAAAAATTTGACAAAATAATTCGGCTTTCTTTTTTGAAGTTTTTTTCCCAGAACTTTTTTTACCGTGGCTTTTTTTTCTGCAGCTCTTCTTTTCTGTGCACGAAAATATCGGTATATTAGGGGGGGGGGGGGGGGGTGGGTAAAAAAACCCCGAAATAAAAAATCCTGGGAAAAATACCCCCGGAAAAAATACCCCCAGATAAAATACCCCTTGGAAAAAATACCCCGGAAAAGATACCCCTGGAAAAAATACCCCCAGGATAAATACGGTCAAAAATGTTTCTAAATGTGGCGGATTCAAGGCTAAAGGCGTGTGGTGCAAGCCTCGATGCCCCTCCTTTTCTTCAATAAAATTCTGAGAACCTTTTTATTTTGTTGTGTTTTACGGGTGCACGAAAAAAAAAAAGCCTCGTAAAAAAAAAAACCTGGATAAAAAGTTGATGAAAAAAAAAACCGGGAAGTGGTGAGGAGAAAATGTCCTCGGTAAGAGAAAATTCGTGAAATCACGACGTTGCCACCAAAACTGAAATAGAAGGGGGAAGGGGCGCATCGAGACTCATACATTTTCTACAAATGCCGTAACTGGGGAAGGACGTGGGGGTGGAATATTATGTTTTCCTGAATCTTATTCCCGATCGACTATTGTCGATCAAATTCAATATTCCACCCCCTCCTTCCCCAGTTACGGAATTTGTAGATAATTTATGATTCTCGACGTCCCCCTCCCCCTTTTCTATTTTAGTTTTGGTGGAAACTTCGTGATTTCACGAATTTTCTCTTACCAAGGACAACTTTTTGTCTTCAACACTTTCCCGGTTTTTTTTTCATTAACTTTTTTCCAAGCTTTTTTTTAAGAGGCTTTTTTTCCCGTAAAACCATAAAACACAACAAAGCAGAGCAAAATAAAAAGGTTCTCAGAATTTTAAGGAAGAACAGTAGGACCATTGAGGCTTGCACCACACGCCTTTTGCCTTGAATCCGCCACTGATTTCAGTCAATTTTAATTAACATTTAAAAAAATTTTTTACCATGTTTATCGTGGGGTATTTTTTCCGGGGGTATTTTTTCCAAGGAGTATTTTTTCCTGGGTTATTTTCCAGGGGTATTTTTTCCAGGGGTATTTTTCCGGAGGTATTTTTTCCGGAGGTATTTTTTCCGGGGTATTTTTTCCGGGGGCATTTTTTCCAAGGGTATTTTTTCCAAGGGGTATTTTTTCCGGAGGTATTTTTTCATGGGGTATTTTTTCCGGGGGTATTTTTTCCAGGGGTATTTTTTCTGTGATATATTTTCCGGGGTATTTTTCCAAGGGGTATTTTTTCTGTGATATATTTTCCGGGGTATTTTTTCCAGGGGTATTTTTTCCAGGGGTATTTTATCCGGGATATTTTTACCTAGATTCGAGGAGGGGGGGGGGGGGGAGAGAACATCTAAATAACGATCATAAAGCTACCATCAACTTTTTGCTAATTTAAAGTGACTGGCAACAATCGGGTAAAGGTATAATTTTGTAAATACGTTATCACGATGAGTTATATCTTTTATCGTGTGTATTCCTTATTTTTTTAACAAACTGGTTCTCTTTTGTACAATTTACTTTTTATGCCTTTAAAAAAAATCTAGTTGCTTTTTTTTGCGTTTATGAAGGTCGTTTCTGAATATTTTGATCAAAGTTTCTGTATCTACTGAGTTAAAAAAAATAACTTATTTTGCGTGATGCATTGGCGCGGATTAATACACAAAAGTGTAAAATACTGCTGACATGGAACATTTTTGCTTTAATCTGATGCGTAGAATGTTAGTTCAAAAAAAAATACTTAAGTTGTTTTAACCGGATAGTTCGTAAATCGTGAGCGGGGAAAAAAAAGCCGCGGTAAAAAGAACGGGAAAAAACCTGGGAAAAAAAGAGCTAAAGGGAAAAAAAAGATGCGAAAAAAGCGACAGAAAAAAAACTGAGTTGTTTTGTCGAATTTTTGTTCCATGTTTGTGTTTTGTTATGAATTTCGGGCGAGGGGTCTAACTGGAAAATCGCATAATTGGAAGAACTGTATCGTCTAACACGAAATTCGTATTATGGAAAATCGTCTAATGTGCCTGCCGCGCTCGCTGCGGTTGTACATGTAACATCAGAAACCGAAGGTATATTATTGTCCATTTAGACGTCTATCCATTATACGATATTCCGTTTAGATGATTTTCCATTATACGATACTCCGTTTAGATGATTTTCCATTATACGATATTCCGTTTAGATGATTATCCAGATTTTTTTATTTAGGCAGGTATTAGACAATTATCCCATTAAACGATTTTCCAATTAGACTTTCGTCTGACCTTGTCCCCCTCCCTCCCCTCCTTCCCCCCCCCCCCCCAAATTCACCAGACAGGCAAAGGAAGTTTCAACAGGAAACGTAATTTTCTGCGGTTTTTTTTCCCCGTTCGGCTGTTTTTCCAGGCTCTTTCAGTGGTTTTTTCCCCTCGGCTTCCCCCCCCCCCCTACATTTCTGTAAATACGGCCAATGCTAGCCGAAACGACAGCAACAACTTCGAGTTGACAGTTTTAACAGCGGAACAATCCTTATTAACATCACCAACAGAGGTAGAAAGGAACTTCTTTTAGTATTACTGTAGCTTTGGCTCACCATTTTTTTCCCACCATTTTGAAGTGTGAAAACGTATCTGGCAAAAACTAGGTCTATGGACCGGAATGCGTAGAAGTACGCATTTATGATTTTCACGTTTTTCGTTACTTTCCATGTCATGTAAGTTAAAGTTAAAGATAATTTTGTGAATCGAAATTATTTTTAAAAAAGACGTACAAAGCGTGCACGAAACAATTTCCTCCACGGACGTGCACTTTTTTTTGCACTACTTGCATTTTAATATTCATTTATGGGGGACCATTTTCGTTTATTTCGGTAGAGGCAATTAAAAGAGGTTGACGTGGATTTTTTGGACTCTCTCTCGGAGGGGAGCAGTGTCATAATTTTTTTTCGCCAAGTCAAGAAGTTTCACAAAAAAAAACATTGATCAAACTGGAAAAAGCAGTAATTTTCGACCTCAAAAACGACACTCAACAACAGTAAAAAAAATTTGATAATTTCTGAATTGGTGGTGATGTGAATGTTTACGAGGTTTTGAAGCTGTTATTATTAATCATTACTACTAGTCGTTTTTTTTTTTCAATTTCTGGAAAAGCATTGCCTCTTGGTTCCTTCGCTTCGCTTCGCTTCGTCTGTTAGGTGCTGACTACGTTAGATCATATTTTCTGAGAAACTAAAAATATTAATTTAACCCAGGGTTGGCAAGTTTCTTCCATGGGTAGAAAAAAAACATGTTTTTTTTTTTCAGGTTTTACCATCAGGAAAAATACCATTTTCCCATTTCTTTCGAATAAACAAGTATTGTTTAATAAAGTAGACTTCTTGTTCCTGAAGCTAATTATAGTGTTGGTTATTTTCATCACTTACTGACATTCATTCACACTGCATTAAAACTGTTGTTTTTGTTTAAAATCAATGATGTTTAATTATTAACACTTGGGAGTTTGGTTTCAGTGTGTATGCTATCATTCAAATTCCCTAAATAAAACTTAAAATTTTAAAAGCCAGAACTGTTTGTTCATTTTTTCCGTCCCCTTTTCTCTTTTAGTGTTTCACTCTTTCTTTCATATTTTCCAGTTTTTTCCATATTTATTCACCAAAAGGGTCCAAAAGAAAACTAACCCTAATTTAATCAAAGAAAATACTTACTAGCCGTGTCTCTCTTCAACACTACGAAATTCTTCTTTCAATATCTAACTTTCCACTAGTTCGTTTACTTGTGGCAAACTGTGGTTTTATCAGTCAAGTGTTAAATGGAGTGTTCGTACGGATTTTTATCTCAATTTTGAGCACTTGACCGATTAACATTGTCTTGATGTTATCCTGTCAAAAAAATTAAATAAAAAATAGTTTTTGACCAATCTATTAAGATCTTCAAATCATCACTGGCATCAGCTGAATGCTCGAATTGGCACGTGTAACTTCTTTTGAAATATGATCCGTCTTAAACGATCCTCATTAATAACTTCTTTCTTGAATCAAACCACTTGAACTCGAATTGTTGGCCGAGCGAGCGAAACGAGAAGTCGAATACTCGACTGTTATTTTAATATTCCAGCACCTTAATAAACAAACAGAATTGGTAACAAGCCTACAATTTGCAAAAAATGTACAACTACAAAGCTTGGTTCCCACCAAAATACTGAAATTAATTTTTCTGAGTTTTTCAGTTTTCCACAGTATAGTTGAGATCAATTTCCAGGCTATTTACCGCAATTTTAAGAAAGAATTTTTCCTTAAACATTTTACCACTTTATTTTGTTTAAAAAGTAAAGAGTCCAATTTAAAAAACTTTTATGTGTGTCAATAGAGATGTATAAGGATAACATTTTTTTAACACAGTGTGTTAACGTAATGTGTTTAATGCACTAGGAATATGATAAACGTGGCCGTATTTTAATTTTTAAAGAAGTTTTTGCATCTCTGCAATTTGTTGATTAAGAGCAATCTCTCTCTCAAGATTAGCTTCCATGCCCAGTTTCTTTTGTTTTTTTTATTCCTGAGTTTTCCAGGCTTTTCGTGAAAATTCAGGGAATTCCCGGAGTTTCAAACATGGTTGAAATTCCCCGAGTTTTCCAGTTTTCCGGGGTTCCAGGATTGGTGGGAACCCAGCTAAGGGATTTTTTTGCCCACAAGCAAGATCAGTCTCAAAGTATGCGCTTGCATATAATACATCACATTCAATCAATGATAATCGTATCCTCTCAAACAACACCTGCAGACTTTTATTTATTTATTTATTTATTTATTTATTTATTACTGGTTTGGATTATGATTTTCTCTCAAACCGATCACAGCGGGTTATAATTGGAAAATCTTTCTCTTCCCTACGTGCAGTGGCTAGTGGGGTCCCACAGGGATCCGTGTTGGGACCACTTTTGTTTGTCGTCTTTTTAAATTCAAGGTGACCAAACCTGGCTCGCGTACTCCAACAAGGGACAGTACACCTTGAAGGTCCAAACCAAAGTATGTCTATTAGAAGAAATAAAGCATCTCCTAACAATAGCAAGTCTATGGAATGCAGATTTGACAATATACCCACATTGTAGTGTCGACTTAAAATCATGATTAAGAAGGATACCAAGATCCCGTTGTTGTACGACTGATTTTAACTCAGTAATATCCATGTAATACTGATGATGGGGATTATTCTTTCCAATATCAAAGACACTGGTTAGACCACCAAGTTATGGCGAACCTAACCCAAACCTTTACGTCCCTGCTCAAACCGACGGTGGCGCCGGCCTGCCTCCTGGCGGCGGTGATTACGCACGGACAGGCTTTGATGCGAATGTTGCCTCTCTGGTGTAACAATATAATATATCTAACTCTATGGTTGCCATAGCAAAGGCTAAAGGAATGGTCGCCAGAGGCGTAACTTCAAAATTGGGGGGCCCGGAGGCTGCTGTGCATTGGAAGCCCCCCCCCCCCCCCAATTATATAAAAAAATAGTTATTTCCATACAAGAGAGGCCAGTTGAGGGTCTTTTCATTAAATAAGAAATGCAGTTATGCCACACAAAGCAAGAGCCCAGTAGAGGGTGCCCCCTCCCCTCAAAAAATGTTGTTTTTACAGTGCAGTGCAGAAACCACCTCTCCCCCTTCATAAAATATGCCGTTTTTGCCATACAGGCGAGAGCCCAGTGGCGACCCTTCATAAAAAAAAGTTGCAGTTTTTGCAACACAAGACACAACTTTTTTTCGCGAAACTATAACAGTAACTAATTTTGGGGTTATAAACAAATTTTAAATTGAGGCCAGTGAGGGGGGCCCCCAAAATTGGTGGGTCCGGAGGCGGCTGCCTCCTCTGCCTCATTGTAGTTACGCCACTGATGGTCGCAAAATGACCACCAACACCCAGCCCGTTTTCATTTCTTATTTGAATTTGCGGGCATTTCATTACGGCTGGGTTGATTGGTTGAGTATCGTTACGTAGTGAGTGATTCTGTTTTGAGGCAAGAGAGGGTGTTAATAATGTACACGTATGAGCTTTCGAATCAACGTAACTTAAACGCATCCACCTTAGTTACGTTACGCAAGCCAATAAAACGTAATTATACGAAACCGAAACTTAGCATGGTTGATTCTCGACAGGCCTGAAGTTTGTAAAATTTAAGCCGGTTAATAAGCTGTTTTTGGATTCCAACATTCCGTTTGCTGGCAAGTTTATTTGCCGATTTCGTTTTAAGTTTTCATTTAGTTTCTTATGTCTGTGGTATAACGTACCGCCACCAGTAACTCACCCTTTAGGTACGGTACGTGGCGCTCCAAACCACACCTATATGACCCATCTTATGACGTGTTACGTCATGTCAATAAAGGCTGATTGGAACCTGTGAGCACGTCACTGCAGCTAATTCAATTCGCTAGTTTGGGTCTATTATTTACTAGCGGAGTGTCATAGGTGCACGTAAATAATAAAATGAAAATAAAAATAGAGATTTTGTACAAAGAGATTTTACTCTTTACAAAAGCGCTGCGGTTTAGTGCCGTCCTTGTGTGAGCGCGAGAAAAACTTTCGTTTTCAGCTACTAGATGGCAGAACCTCCTTTCGTCCCCCATGAGGCTGGAGGTGTCCGTCAATAAAACTTTCGTTGGCGGCGGCGGCGAAGATATCAGTTTTGGGCAGCAGAGGCGGCACTAATCGGTGCGCCGATATTCGCGGGGCAGCGACGACTTTCTAAAATGTTTAGGCAGCGGCGTCGGTGGCGTTCCTGTAAATCACGCATATTTAAACCTCACCTTTTCACTTCATTTGCTTTCTAAGGTCAGAAGTTTAAGAATTTAGGTTGTTATTAAAAACGGTAGTAACGACGACAATTTGGTTGTTTTTTGGCGGATTTTTATTTTCTTCTTGTATTTTGTAACGATCATTTGAGCTGTGTTGCAATTTTTAAGAATAATGGGAGAATTATTTGCAGCGCCAGTTGAAAATAACCTGCTGGAGTGACCAGCAAGACGAGTACTGCACCACCGCATTTTCAGGGGACAACCTGCGTCCCGTAGACTAAAGTGAATAGTAGTAAAGTGAATCGCGTCAATCTTTCTTCTGTTGTCACAAAATAAGAAACATTTGTTGCCATACTGATAATTACGTCATTCATGCAAAATGGCAGAATTCATAATTGGCGCCCGAATGTTACATGTATTTGATATGTAAATTACATTTACCGCATCAAGGGCTTGTTTTAGAAGAAAGAAATGTTTAAACAAAAAATGTTCAGAATGCGATTTGTCACACAAAAAATAATTTTTTCCCATTAATTTTTTTGGTTTTATTGACATTTTGCCAAAATAATTACGAAAAAATTTGGAAAGATGTCTGTTTGACCTCTGTGGAGAATTAATTTGGGAGCAATGTAGAAAAGTGTATTAACCCTTAGTTGCATATCTTCTAGCTATTTGTTTTGCTCGGGGTCCCCGTGGACCCCTCACAAAGCTTGCGATACACACCTTGGGTCTTGGTGCCGTGCAACTTAGGTTCCACTTTTCTTTAAAGATAATACAAATATCGATGCTTTTTTGTTTATTAACTGATTTATGGGAAATTATTCTACACAAAACATTCCAAATATACACCACTACGAACTGTTACTATTTTTTTTTTATTTCATTTATTCCCTTGAGAAAAATTGGTACCAAAGATGCTAAATGTTCATTGCTGAACACCGCAATGTTACCACGGGCAACTTGTCCCTTCCGTTCCCAATCACCCAGTAGGCGGCTAACTCGGGACCCCCCCTGATGGCTGGATATCGATTACATTTTGTCCTGGAAAGGATTCGAGAGTTTTGCTCCAAGCCGGTACTGATGAACTTTCCTCCCGTGTCAGGGTGGAGGCCGGATCCCGTTATGGTAAAAGAATTTTCTCTCCTCGCAGAAAAGGGTGGTTCAGGAATTGGAAGGTTGTATTTCCATAGGCATCCAGAGCCCAATTTTTTTAGTGCCAAAGAAGTCTGGGGCAATCACCTGGTGGTCAACGTAAAAGCTCGAAACTGCTATTTGTCTGTTCAATGCTTCAAGACAGAAACGCTGCAAGCAATCAGAGATTCCGTACTACAGTGGTAATACATCGTGAGTTTGGATCTTCGGAATGCATATTTTCACGTTCCGCTCCACCAGTGAGTGTTTAACTTGTTTTGCTTCATCCTTGTACCGCAGTTAACCACTTGAAGCACTTGCAGTTGAAGCACTACCATTCGGCCTAGCAACTACTCCTGGGTTGTTCTCCTGGATTTAAAAGCTAGTGTACAGTCACCTAGGAGGAATGGGAGCAAACACACATTTCGATGACTGGCTGCTCAGAGATTTATGCGAAAGATGACTCTTATTATCAGCGTGGTAGTCTATCTCCTACTTCATCAGCAGTACTCAACAGTCCAATAGCTGAGCAAATTGATACAGTTACTGGATGCCACAGCATCAACAGTCCCTTGGGAAAATAGAAAATGAGCCCACTGCACAGGTTTCACTACGACAACTGCTACAAGGTGACAGGGTCCTACGACTACTGGTTTATCAATTCTTTGGGCTTTCCGGTTCAGGAGTTACTGTGGTGGACTCGTCCGGAGAATCTGGCCTATGGATTCCCTCTCAACGAACCCGACCCGGACGTCTACGTTTACATGGCGAAGGGCTGCGGAACCCACAAGTAGCAGTTGCTTGATTGAGGGGAAGTGGTCCATTCGGCATAGACAGCTACACATAGGCTAAATGTCTTAGAATTGACTGTAATCCAGTTTATTAGATCTGTGCCATTTCCAGCAACTTGTGATGGAGAGGTCGGTCCATATTTACTGCTACAATGCAGGAGCAATTGCCTATCTATGCAAGGGGGGGGGGGGCATTCATTGCAAGAGTTTCAAGAGATGTTGCCACAACACAGGAGGAGAGCAGCGCACCCTGATATAGAGGTGCTTCACTCACACAGTTGGTGATTCTTGGTGGCAAAAGGATTTTCTCCGTGGGTTACTGACCGCCTCGCCTCGCCAAGCGTGTCATTACCTTGGAATAATAC
This sequence comes from Lithobius niger, assembly GCA_023313725.1. Taxonomy (NCBI): domain Eukaryota; kingdom Metazoa; phylum Arthropoda; class Chilopoda; order Lithobiomorpha; family Lithobiidae; genus Lithobius; species Lithobius niger. The sequence goes on from JAHWFP010095759.1 coordinate 69,659, forward strand.
GACAAGGATCTGCGGCTCCAAGTAGAAATCTAGGTAGGGCAGCAACTGATTGCCTTCGAACCTCTTAACTTTTGTTCTTGATTAATAAAAACATTGTTGAGAAATGCTTTTGTAGTAGTTCGTCTTGCGATGGTCCAAGAATTTCACCTCTAGTGCCACAATACAAATATACTTGCCTATCCCTATTAATCGTTACCTTGGGTTCTGTACTTGGTGTCGTCAGCAACAGTTCAATCTGTGCGATCCTGCTTTAACGGACTTGAGTGTCGTTTCTGAACCAGCTGTTTGAAGATCAAACTCGAACTTACAGCAATAAAGTTGATGGTTAACTCAGTTCAGTGCGTGTTTGCCTCTAGACATGACCTATAACTTTCATTTAACGCTTTTAATTCAAGCCTTCGGGATTGAGCGACCGTGCATACGACGTCTTTTTACTTCCTGCGACTTGCCTATGGTTCTGGGGTCATTGCTCCTTCACCCCTATGAGCTTCTGGGAATGTATCCTTCTCTAATTGTGATGCAGAAGACTTCTGCTGGCACTGGCATCGGGTTGTTGATGGAGAGTGCTGGCAGCCTGGACCATCGTTCCAGATCACCTGCACTTTGTGAGGGATCATTCCACCGTTACGCTGCTGCCAAGTTTGTCCTTCAGGGTGATATATCACGTCATATTCTGGTCAACATCCCCACTCTGTGCCCAATAGCAGGAGAGGAAGAGGAGCGATTGCTGTGCCTGGTGTAATAATGAGGGTCTATGAGGATGAGTCGGTGGAGCACTCAGCCAATTTTTGGGTCCCAACAGAAGAGGCGAGGTCGTTGCTACGAATGTGGCCAACTACAAAATTGTGCTCGTGGACGAAATTGTGCCCGTGGCTAGCTGCCGCCTCATACCCACGGTATATCTGAGAGGCAGGCAGGCAGGCAGACGGCATTTATTTCCTGGGTCTGCTTGTGTTGGCTCAGGCAATAATAGGGGAGAGCTAGGTCAGCCACTTCACTTGTGGGGAAAGGAAGTCTTTAGCCCTTCTTCTGTACGGACAAATTGAGCATAAAGACGGAGGTGAGTAATGCTAAAAATATAAATTTGCCCATCTGGCCAGGGCTAAATTTGATTTTACTGTCACGTACGAATCTCCATTGACCCGCCCTTCCTTCCAACTGTTCTAGGTCAAGACTGTCTCTTGACCAGTCCACCACGAAAAACATCGTTGGAGTGCCCATGCGCAGTGCGGTGTGCGATGGGGCACCAGAGGGTGCGAGATGCGGCAATGGCTTGAAACTTTTGAAGGTCAAGACAGGGAGCGTACAAACTCGTCAAGGCGGTCAAATTGACATTTCCCCCCATTTTTTGTAAGTTTCTGTCAAACGGTCAATAAAATCAAAAATTTAATAGGAACGTTTTGGTGGCAAATCGTATTCCGAACCTTTTGTTTCAACATCTTCTAAAACATCTCTTTACGAGATAACCGTAAACATATGTAACGCCGATGTAGTACTCGGTCACCATTTTTATTTGAGTGACACATTTTTCAGATTGGTAACAAACGCTTTTTCCTTCTAACATTAAAAGGAAGAGACTGGCACCATCTGTTCACTAAAGGCATAAGGAAGCCCTTTTATAATATAATAATAATATGTACATTTACCACCAATGGGTGGAAGGGTACCGGAAGGGTTGTGAGCCACTGACACCGGATCCAAAATTAAAAACGCAATGGCCCACCAAATTTGGATTTAATGCCGTTTTAAAAATCGAGACAATGGCTCGGTCATCAGCATTTTATAGAACCCAGTCACTGTGTACATGTTGACCGTTTCGGCACTTAATGCGTTCCAGACCGGGACAATCCGAACTGCAAAGAAGTTTTTACGGCAGTCAAGGCGTGATCCTTGAACTGTCAACTTCCAATCATGACCACGAGTAAAATGGGAATTGGGAGAGAAATTGAAAAAGGGCAAATCGACAGCAATCAAACCCCGAACAATTTTGTAGGTCAGAACAAGATCAAATTTAAGCCTACGAAGTTCCAAAAGCTCGAGTCCGGTCTTCACCAGGCAGGTTGCCCCCAAAAGCTCGAGTCCAAAAGCTCGAGTCCGGTCTTCTGACAGGTTGCCCCCTAACTAATAGCTGCACGAAAATTCTAAAAGAAAAAAGAGAGAAAATATTTATTTGCACATGCTAGTCAGTGTCCATTTGAATTGTAGAATTTCGTCTGTCTTCCTTTTCAATTAATTCTTATTTGACATGCCACATAGAAGGTGCCAGAATCTTCAGCCAGTTCACTGTAGCCATGGTTTTTCGATCAGCGAAAAACCATGCCATAGCCTAAAAACATTGAATTTTAGTTGTAACCGACCTGTGATTTATGTATATATTCACAATTCCTGCAGTGGCTCACGCCACTAGCAGAGATACGCGACTGACAACTAGGCTATGGTAATTGTAGAGGCAGCGCCTTCAAGGGGCAGCTGCACCTGTATTTACGGCATCAAAACACAACATGTGCGTGCATCCAACTAGCGTTAACCACAACAGAGGTGACGGTGCTTGTGGCACCACCACACTATAGGGATAACAATTGGTAGTAGATAAATACTTAGCACACTTAGCAAACAGCAAATCGCCCCCAATTGCCCAGATGTAGGGGACGACTGCTTCTAAGATAAATACAATGTGTTCAGTCTTTTTGTTTACAAGTTAAATCTGTTTTATGTTCAGGTAACAACCTTATATAATAATACCTCTTTTTGTTGTTGCCTTTTCTAATAACTGCTGTAGTGAATGCCAATTAATTATTTGAATTAATTTCAACAATCACACTTATTTTTCTGTTGGTTTTAAAAACATGCGCACAAACCTCCCTCCCTCACCCCCACAAATTAACAACACTACAGATAAAAAAAAACATCATGAATAATCTCTAACATGCACATTAACTATTTACAATAAACTTTGGCTTAAATCAACTCCAACAAAAGAAAAAAAAATTTTCAGTTGCCTGTTCTCCCAGCGCAACCCATATGAAGTTTACAAATCTAGGAGCTTCCTAGACTTCCTTATTCGTGTTGGCGCATGAATAGGTACCAATTTCATATTCGGTTGAACGATCCCACTCAACGGTACTTCACGCTGCAACGTTGGCATTGCAACATTCGCACGATGGGGCACACCTCTGTCGCGTTGTTGCGGTGACGTCAATATTGAAGGAATGTCAGCTTCATTTGTTGATGATTTCAGTGGTGTTTTAATTTCAGACATGATTTCAGTTGTGACATTTCCCTTTGATTTAACTGGTGTTTATGGTGGAAAGCTTGCTTTTTCAGACAAAACAGAAATTATTTGCCATTGACTACGATTTTCAAAGTACTATTGAAGGGTAGCTCTTTCTACCGTCCCATACAGAGGATTATTTTGCCAAATTCTTACGTCTGCCTCTACTAAGCTACTTCTGTTTCTTGATGACAAAGCTCGTAGCTGTGTGTTCTGCCATGCCTTGTTTTAATGTTACGCGAAAGTGATATTTGCTACACTTTCCTATCACTTCCCCAGCTACCCATCCGTATTTTGCATTCAGACTAAAATTGCCGGTACAATAGACCAAGTCATCGACATGAAAGGTTAGTTCTTGTTTATGCCTAGTGGCTTTTAATTGCCAGACGACAATATTTACAAAAATGTTATTTACATTCAAAATAAGTCCGTCAGTTTGTAATAATTAAAGGCCAACTAGCTGGTTACCTGTAGAAGGGTGGCAACCCGTCGAACCCGTGAAGGTAGTCCGTCTAACGGTGGCAACCCGACCACCCAGTTAAGGTATCCATTATAAAGACGATAACGTGCCTAACCCAAGAAGGTAACCCATATAAGGATGGCAACCCGTCTAACCTATGAAGGTAATTCACTTAAGGACAGCAACCCGTCTAACCTGTCTAGACTATAACTTGTCTTACCTGTAAAGGTAACCCGTTAAATGACGGCAACCAGTCTAACCCGTGAAGGTACCCCTGTATGAGGACAGTGACTCACCTAACTAAAAAAAAGGTAACCGTATAAGGATGGCAAGCTGTCTAACCCAACTAAAAAAAAGGTAACCGTATAAGGATGGCAAGCTGTCTAACCCAAAAAGGTAACCCATATAAAGACAGCAACCCATCTAACTCACGAAGGTAATCCATATAAGGACAGTAACATTTCTAACTCATGAAGGTACCCCTTACAAGGACGATAACCCATCTAACCCGTGAAGGTAATCTGCCTAAGGACCGCAACCCATGTAATCCATGAAGGTAACCCATATAAGGACGGTAACATATCTAACCCATGAAGGTACCCCTTAAAAGGACAGTAACCCATATAATTCAAGAAGGTAACTCGTATAAGGATAGCAAGCCATCTAACTTGTGAAGGTAATTTGTCCAACGACAGTAACCCGTCTAAGAATAGCAGCCAGTCTAACACACGAAGGTAACCTGTATAAGGGCGGTGACACATCTAACCCATGAAGGTATCCCTTATAAGGACACTAACCCATATAACCCGTAAAGGTAATCTGTCTAAGGGCACCAATCCATCTAATCCATGAAGCTACCCCTTATAAGGACGGCAACCTGTCTAACCTGTGATGGCAATCCGTATAAGGACAACAACCCGTCTAACCCATGAAGGTAACTCTAATAAGGAC
>JAHWFP010095760.1:0-74233 GCA_023313725.1 Lithobius niger
AAATAATGACTTAGAACGTGAGACATGTTAACAATAAAGACGTTTAGCACTAGTTTCAATGATTATGCTAGTGATTATAAAAAAAAAACCGGATTTTTCTACGATAAGGATTCTGACTGGTTTCACCCCTTTCGTTTTATTGTGCATCCATGTGACGCGCGAGCGACGGATGTCAAAGCGCTGTGTTCGAACACTAGGTGAGAGCAAAAATCCCAACTAGAACAACAGCAAAAAGATCCTGTAGTCACATTAGAATAGCGTTGAAAACAGCTCTCTGGGCCTTGTTTATACCTTGTTTTTAGCTGTAAAATTTTAATATCGGTTCACTGGTTCCATACATACATAAAAGTGAAATCGTCCCAACAAGAATAGCAGCAACAACAATCTTGTAGCTATAATATAATAGCGTGAAAAGGCATTGGTCCTTAATATCTACATTTTAAGCTATGCTTCCATTAAAGATTGAAAATCGGTTAATTGGCTTGATCTCTGAGAGCAAAATTTACCCAACAAGAGAAAGAACAACAACACGAATATTGTAGTTACATCAAAAGAGCCTTCACAAGGTCCTAGGCCTTGTTCATTCCTACGTTTAAAGCTATAAAACTTGAAACTCGGTTCACTGGTTCGATCTCCAGGTGAGGCCAAACAATCCCAACAACAAGAAATGGCCAAGTTGTGGAGGCCAAACGGTTCGATTGTTGTCATTAAAGCATTTAATGCACTGGTATAGGTATGACAACAGAATATCGTTGGACTATGTGAAATCTGAGGAAACTATACAGTTTCAAGGTTTGAGGTTACCCCAACAAGAATAACAACAACAACAATAAGAATATTGTGGTCAAATTAAATTAGGAATGAAAAGTCATTGGTCCTTCTTAATACCTACGTTTTATGCTATAAAACTTGAAAATTGGTTCATTGGTTTAACCCCATGTGAGGACAAACAGCAAGAACAACAACAATCGGGCAAACGGTTCGATCGATTGTTATTAAAACTTTTAATGCATTGAAAACCAGGAGTGGTTAACGCTCGTTAAACCCTTTAAACCCTTTTAATGCATTGAAATCTAGACACACCCTAGTGTGTCGCACAAAGTTAGGCAACAAACATCACAACAAACAGCACATCAATTCAATTGTCAAGGTTGTAAACCATTATAGCGCGACGTCATAGCGTCGGTGTCTTATATCCTGAAGCATAGTTGGGCACATTTCAGGTACTTGGGGAAAAGTAATAATGCGGTACAAAAGCTTGAATTGTGTTGAAATCGAGAGCAATGATCCACCTGACAAAAATTAACTCGTGTAGTAATGCCAGCTAAGCAGCTTTCAATGCAAAACCTGACCCTCAATAACGTTGAAAATGTGTTACAGCTAGCTAGCTAGAGCTAGTCCGCTGATCCCATGTTAAATCCCATGGGATGATTATTCATCAATACTGAGATAACGGGAAGGCTTCCAGCTAAGAAATTGGACGAATGGGTGCAGTACAATATGAACTGAGTATCTTTTATGGTTTGGAGCCTGGGGGCATAACGGGGATGGCGTGGGAGGGCACATTGTACAAAAATATTGTTATAACCATTGTTAGTATTGTCGGCATCGTCTCTCATTGGACGGCCAAAGTTCGGACAATGAGAACGTGTATACAGACGTGCGTGCTTATTCACACACTAGTGTATCACGATAAATTTAAACAGCGTTGCAAAGAAATTGTATTCACGTCAAATTCACGAAAAATAACGAACTGCAAAAACAAAGCCAAATAAACAAAGCCAAATAAACAAAGCCAAAAACTGGTAAAGTGTCCGCCAAGTTGAGAGTGGTTCGGCCCTTCAAAGGAGTGATATCAACACACCAAATCTAACTAAATAAAAAAAATTACAACAAAATTAAAACCAAACCAAAAATCCATAAAGAGGTGGCCAAGTTGAGAGTGGTTCGGCCCTTCAAAGGAGTGATATCAACACACCAAATCTAACTAAATAAAACAAATTACAACAAAATTAAAACCAAACCAAAAATCCATAAAGAGGTGACCAAGTTGATAATGGTTCGGCCTATAGGCAAAAGGTAATAGCAAATTGTTGAAAACCAATTTCTTGTTGACATGGCACTTTAATACACATCTGCACGGTAGTGGAGTTGAGTCAATATACAGTTTAAAAAAAAAAGGGTGATAGCATATAAAAAACCAAAACTGGTAAAAGGGGCCGCCAAGTTCCGAATGGTTCGGCCCTTCAAAGGAGCGATATCAACACACCAAAACATTCGCCAAGTTAATCGCACCGACTAATAGTTCGAAGGTTAAATGAAAACTAGAACATTACTACTTTCGGAAACAATGTTCAAGTTTTCATTTAACTGTCGAACTATTAGTCAGTGCGATTAACTTGGCGAATGTTTTGGTGTGTTGATATCACTCCTTTGAAGAGCCGAACCATTCGGAACTTGGCGGCCCCTTTTACCAGTTTTGGTTTTTAATAATTATGTAGTTATGACACGTCCCCAAATACCAATTTTCGTTGGTCTACGTTAAGTCTAAGGAAACGATACGGCTTCAAAGTTTGACGTTTCCCCAACAAGATTAACTGCAACAGTAATAATAATGTTGGCACATTAAAATAGCGTTCAAAAGGCCGTGTTTCTGGTTAACACCTACATTTTAAACTATAAAAATGGAAAATCTGTTCATTATTTCGTTTTCTTCGTGAGAGCAAAATTTCCCCAACGAGGAGAAAAACAACAACAAGAATATTGTAGTCACATTAAAATAGCATTCATAGGACCCCTTGGCCTAGTTCACACCTCCGTTTTAAGCTATAAAACTTGAAAATCGGTTCATTAGTTCGATCTTCAGGTCCCGACAAGAACTGGCCATGCTGTGGAAACCAAACTCTTCAATTGTTGTTATACACAATGTTTCGTGCAGTAAAATACTTCTGACACGACCCCAAATACCGAATATCATTGGTCTGTGTCAACTCTGGGAACTATAGGGTTTCAAAGTTGACTTTTAACACTAAAGTTCATGCCGAGGCTTACATAAAGACTGCGTTAGCTATGTGTTCTCATTAATGTGCGTACATTACAATCCCGCCGATAATTCCTAATTAATGCAAATGGTTGTTTCCATAAATATCATCTCGTAACACTCTTGCTTAGTAATTGATGGCACTGTTGACAGCAATGCTGTCATGACCTGATCATTTGTTTTGGATTTTAGTAAGGCCCACGGTTTATCACATTTAGTCCTGAAGATATACGAAGACTTATTGAGAAATAAATATTATATGTTTGTAGATTAAATCTCAAATCAGATGAAAGACGGGTCGTGGTAGTTGTTTAGTGTAAAGACCAGCTTGGCTATTCTTACTTAAATAGCGTGATGCACAATTACTAATCTGTTCGCTAGGTACGTTGTTGCCACATTGATTCCCTTCCTTAAAATCTTAATACGTTAGAAAGTTGGATTCCCAACCATACACTGACTAGTTAGTGTTTTTTTTTTTTTAGCTAGTTTATGTGCAGACTAACCCTAATACAACCATATACTGCTGCGAGTCAACTTTTACAGAGTTGTAAAAGGCCTTAAGAGTAATGCAAAAAAAAAAACTAAGCAACACCATGCGTAATGCAACTTAATTTCTTACGAATACGTAAAAATAATAACAAATTAGTGACATGAGACTTGGGCATAATTAACACATTTTCTGTAGATGACCATGTTGACATTCTAGTTGTAGCCGCACGATGGCTGCAGTAAATGAACGCTTGTGGTTTTACCAATTGTTTTGACGGTCACAATTTGTTAAGACGAATGACTTTTCAAGTAAGCAACTGGAATGAACGCTACAATTTACACAACCAACATGGATTAGAAGCAGTCTGACTGAACCTGAGAAGAATTCAAGAAATGAATCCTCAACAAAAGCTATTTTCAAGAAAAGTTTTGTGTCCACGACTAAGATGATCCAAAACAAGCAAAGCAGAGTCATGATTGGCTTTTGGACCTTGGAAAATAACTACAATAGATCCAATCCTGTGACCCCAGGAAGGGTGCTGAGACACTAGGGTGCAGACTTTTAAATTACTGTTTGATTTTTGGCAGGGAAAGAGCCCATGGTGTGGTAGCTAAGGAACTGTTCAGACCAAAAGCTAGATTGAAATCGAACCCTGTGAAAGCAAACTACGTTTAGCTTGTTTTGTAATTGAACATTTAAACCAGGATTCTTTTATAATTTGGTCTATTCGTAAATGTAGCCTTTGCAGCCATATTTATGAGTAAATCTCATTGTGACTTGATAACTTTTCTATTCAACAACATTCATAGGAAATGTTAAATTACTACTGATGCTTTTGTAAACAAGCAGTTCTTTCATCTGCATGAATTATGCTCTTATGCTTATCTCCGTGTTGAATTTATGCTACAGGGTAACTAAAAGGCGGACTTCAAAGGACACAAAATAAGTGAACTGTGATACCTGGGCTACAGACTTATGTTAACATTATACTAGACTTTATGTAATAAAACTATGAACGTATACCATTCTTTTAAACAAATATTTTCATTTTTTTGAAGTAGTTATCTGGCAAATGAAACTATCAGGTACGAAATTCCTATGTAAAGAACAGTTACTAAATAAGATATCAAGGTTTTTACGTACCTATAGCTTTTAACTGGCTACCTGTTGGACTTCAGCTAGCTTTGGTCAAACTAAACTTAAAATTAAAAAATGATTTTGTACATTAACCATTTTTTACTGAACAACTATTATTTTGTTCTTTTAGATGGTTTGCTATCTTAGTATTTTTCTGTATTATGTTTGTTCTAAATGAATTCACCCCACTACGTGTTTATGATTTATTATTATTTAAAATTACATTGTTTTAAATTTTGATTTTATTTATTTATTCTTAATTGCAGAAATATATTTAATAATGTAATGCAAATTCGCCTATCTTGTTGTAACCCACTGAAGTTTCTCTGCAAGACTTCAGGCTTCAATTAATTAATATTAAACGATTAATAAACAGTAAAGAAATATTATCTATTGTAGGTTTAAGTTACTTCTGTTAAACTATCAATAATTTTGGTTTGAGAACTGCATTTAGTGTGCAATGGAATGGAGTGCTATAAATCAATATTGTATTAAAGTTTTACATAATTAGGTTAATGAAGAAACATCATTCACACTATATTCTTGTGCTATTTAACTAGCACAAAAAAATTGTTAATGTCTCTATTAATATTAAGAAAATAATAAGAAAATATTTGAGGCAATTACCGTAATTTAGCAATCAATCCGGACTGGACGCAATCCTGCTTCGCCTGTGATAGCTTGTTGCTTGCCACAATTTTACCCAGCATTCCGTTCGTCAGCATCAAGATGATAATCCCGGTCTTTGTTGTTTACCCTAGAATCGAAACCATAATTTCTGAAGGAATTGCGTCCAGTCTGGTGAGTATATTATGCAAATTATAAAAAAAAGGAATTGCAAAATACTTAATATAACATCATGAAGTAACAACACTTGGCAAGCAGCAGTGAGTTATTTACAAACTTTAACTTCTATCTTACGCTAGCACTCGCAGTGATGGTATAACAACAAAAAGAAATTTAAGAAAACTAACAGTTTTATCGAATAAGTAGAATCTAAAAATGCGAGAAGTATTATTTTTCAAAATGAAATATTTTCCTTTAATGCCTAAGGCTTTGAAAATCTGAATTGTACAAAGATGTTTGATAGCTCATTAAGAACTATTTTATTACATAAAGAAGTTAAGTAATAACTTCTTTATTGATAGTTTAACAGAAGTAACATAAACCTACAATAGAAAATATTTGAAAATAACGAGTGTCTCCCAGTCTTTGCATCCAAAAATCTACGTCCGGAAAATCATACACTAGTGAGTGGCGGTGCTAACCAGAATCTCGGGCAATAAGCACAAATAGGTTTAGCAAATAAATTTTTTGGAAGATTTTTTACAGGACTGTAGATAGGTTTCACCAACGATTTAAGTAATTATTGGTTGAGAAAACGACACACGAGTGCTCTAAGAACCCTCCACACCCCCCGAAGTACTGATGAGATCAGAAAATTACTGTAGAAACGACACAAATGGCAGTCCCGATTCACTTTGTTGATGTGTGTAGCTGCGCATTTTCTTTGCCCATTAGCTGTAGGACAGCCCATTGTTATTTTTCTAAGGGACAGAGGTTATGGCTTCAGGGGCGTTTAGAACTCAAATAAAATCAACCTGAACCTGACAGAGGTTATTTATTGTTGGCTGCACTTGTAGCATGATCAAGAAATAAGGCAACTGAAATGGTGGGAACCATTGTTGACATCATATGGTTTTTGTTATTGATTAACATTAGTTTATTTAGCAGTAAATTCATGACGAAATATTGCTTATGTCAGATACTTTCCTTGGTTTGCCATTACACATTAGTAAAAAAAAAGTCAGAATAGTAAAAAGTTAAAGCCCAGGTAAGCCTAAGGTATAAGGATGCTTAGTTTACATTCCTGAATTCCACGTTCATTTTTAGCCAAGAATTTTTCTTCAGTTTAATGAGTTGTTAGTACCTAGATGCATTTACCATTTTTGCAGACATTTTTCATGACAATAGCAAATCAAACAAGTAGTAAGCTAAACAAATGTAACACTGTCTAGGTTATCAATTTTAAATCAACGGCATGTATGGAGTTGGCTCTATATTGTCGAAGACATTTTCTTGGAAGAAAATTTGAATATGATTTTTGTTTCTAATTTTCTAAAAATAAAGTATGGTAAATGTGTTGCTTGCCATGTTACTCTTATGATGTTGAATTTTGCAGATCCATTCTGAAGCCTTCCCATCTCTGTGTGGTTTACAATTATTGTACCTTTATTCTACAACTTGTCAGAGATATCAAAGTTACATTGAATAAACAAAACTGTACAGAATAAAAAATCTACTTGTATTTCGATAAGCTATCAAGATACAGTCCTACTGCATGTAACATTAGAATGTAGATGATTGCATATTAATGTCTTTGAATTAAAACTTTATCACGGGCCAAACACGATAAATAACAATTGTAGAATCGTTTTCAAAGAATTTTTGTTCCAATTGAATAAGAGAACAAGTGTGTTTTAACCCTTAGTGCAGTGTAAGAACTAGGAATATTGTGCGATACCTATTTCTAATCCTGAAGTATGCTAGTATAAACCCTTAATTGTATTTTTTACCAATTTCTTTTTTGTATTAAGTCTTCTAACGTAATTAAAGATTGCTCGCTTAATTTTGAACCTTACTCCGTATACGAAAAGCAAAAAGAAATCCAGCAATGGATGCACATACCCAGAAATTCAAATCGAGCAATTTCCAGTTATGGTCGGGGACAAATAAATTCCCATAAAAGGCCAAAATGGATCCTTTAGCTGCTAACTGAGCTGAGTAATTGTTTCTCTCATTAGCGTGACTTTACCAGGATTGCACAAGCCATTACCGATCAAAAAAGAGGTCAGGGAGGTCGAATAATTAGCATGACTGCCTCATATGCAAGAGGTTTTGGGTTCCATTTTTGCCGCAGCCTATGCCTGCCCATTCGAATGTGAACATGGATTTCCTCGGCATTTCCTAGAAAAATTATATTGTCCTTCATCATCCCAAGATAATCATAGTAGCTAAAGACGTTAATTTTCAATTTTCTTTTCAATCATATCAGTTTATATTGGGTATGCTAAATACTAAAATAAGTCAACAGTTATGAGTGCGGTGTTAATGGTATTGTAAATGTTATACTCCTTACTTTTTGTCTACAACACTATGAAATAACGAAATTATAAGTAGTAATTCAGCACTGTTGCAGTAGATTTTACGCATTTGGTACAAAGTAAACCACGTGATAGAAATAGGGAAGGCTAAATATTTGTTTATTTCTACTCACCAGATTGACTTGAGTTCATCCAGCACTTGTGATTCCGATGCCTTTAGCAGTTATTTAAAAGGGCACCACTGACTGGTTGATGACGTTTCATACTGATCGAATGAAATGATGGATACATTGCCAACAGTAAATTTAAAGTTGAGAGACCTAGGTACAATGGGAACTCTTAACAGTTTACAGTGCTACCATAAAAGCGGAAACGGAAAACATTTACTGTAGAACCTGAATTACGCAAAACTCTCGGTCAATCGATCACTCTTTCGTGTGAATATTTTTTTATCTTGTGGAGTGCCGATAACAAGGCACTAAAAACTTTTGTAGTTTACCTTCAAAGCAAGCACTCGGCATTCAAATAAAAGGCCGACGCCAATAAGGCCAGTCAATAGGCCGGCGCCAATAAGGCCGACGGACAAAAGGCATACAAACAAAAAGCCGATACTCTGATGGCCGATAGGTGTAAAAGGCCAACATCCCCAACGACTGACAGGTACAAAAGGCATACATTCTAATACCTTATAAAACTTCATTAAACTAGCCTGAAATTTAAGAAAATGGGTATATTAAATGTTCTGTTAAACTCGCCTAAAATATTTTGAAAAGTAGCTGTTCGTGTAATGAAAAAAAAATAAGTCCCACTAGCGAGAATCCAAATTGTCACACTCACCCGTTTCATTTCGTTCAGTTGGGGCGCAGAGTTTGATTTGCCAGAGTATTCTATCAACAATACATGTCGACATAACCCTTCACTATGTCGGCCACTTGCCCTTATTCAATGCCATCGTGCAAAGAATGAATATGCTCCCTGTTTCATTGCAGCAGCAAAAATAGTGAACATGCTCATCCTATCGCATTAATTTGCTTCGTTTTAATTGGCTGTAACAATACTTGTTTTCCCTGTTTGCCGACCATCGCCAATGGTTTGGCACAAGCAAAATATATAATTATATACTAGCGGCCACACCAATCCCCCTTGCACCCCCCCCCCCACCCCAACCACTGTCAGTCCCCAATTGTGTGGTCGTATTCCCCCTGCCCCCTTGCTGCCCTACCTGTTCCCCCTTCCCCTGGTACCCTCTGTTCCCCCACTCCTCAGCCTCCCCCTGCATTCCCCCATTGTGTGGTCTCAATCCACCCTCTATCCCTGCTCCCCCTCCCTTGGAACCCTTGGTGTTTGATCTTCTTAGGGAAGTAAATAGCGTTTTCGTTGGAGGGTGCCACTCTTTTTCTTAGTGGCTGAGTAGCTTGTTTCTAATTTTTGATACACAGCGCGGTAAGACGATTAGTCCGTAACAACGATTGTGCATGCAGGGATTCTTACTCAAACAACTTTGAAACTATTCACCTCGGTTATACTAGCCAGCATTACTGAAGCAATATTTCGTTTGTTACGGATTGTTGCAGGGCTCATCTTATAGACTGTCGGACGCTCGCCTTTTTTCTTTGCTATCGTGCTAAGAATGAACCGCTTGTCCTCTTGCTACCGCCTCCTCATCGTTTAGTTTATTTGAGTCGTTTTCAGTAGCTGTTTCCTCATTGTTTAATGATGAGTTTGCTGTGTGCATCTCATCCCTACCTAAGCGTATTTATACAGACACAGAATATGAACATCCCAAAAGGCCGACAGGTTCAAAAGGCAGACAAAAAAATTGGTAATACCTAAAACAAAATTAGGAAAATTTAACTTTCGTCTTAAAATCTTAAATCCTGAATCTTTGGTAACTTAAAAAAAACCCTAAAGAAGCCTAAAAATGCAATGTTGTGTGCGATGATGACTAGTAAGAAATCCTCAGTTGAGCCATTTGGTTTATCATGTACTGCGGTATCCATGTGCTATCTAAAATCAACGTCCCTTCTCTTCGCAGGTGGCGGGCTTCTCCTCTTATGATATCTGAGACAACAGCTAGTTTTATTTCCCTCCTCCCACTCCCCACTCATGTTCCTGGATTCATAACGAGTGCAGCTGGGAGTTCGAGACATAAAAAATATTTTAGGCTAGTTTAACGAAGTTTTGTAGGGTATTAGGGTGTCTGCCTTTTGTACCTGTCGGCATTTTGCCTGTACGCCTTTCATCTGTTTGGCCTTTTGGGTGTTGGCCATTTGACCCATACTCGAATAAAAATATTATTGTAAACAAAATTCAAAACTACCAGTAATTTTGTATTCTTGGAACAGCATTTTATTTTATTTGTGTCGGCAAAGGCTCAACCCACACGAACGCATTTCATTAATTTCATGATTTTACACCGAAAAGCCACCATTGATGCACATGCTCTGTGAGTCACACTGCTTATCGCTTGAGCACTCCTAGTTGGAAGAATCCAGTCCAGAGAAAGTGAGACCCGTGCATTCTGCATAAAAATAATGAATGCTAAAAAACGATAAGAGTTTCACTGCAAGTTGATTAGAAATTATGATACAGTGATATAACCAATCAGAAATCACGAAATCATGTCAGAATTATTGCACGACGGATGCAAAACACGAGCATCGCAGGATCCAAGTGGGAAAATTGAGATGGGAGGGTTCTAACAGACGAAACAATTTTCCAACTGGACCAAAATGTAAACATGACATTTACAAAAACATTGGCATAACCTAAGTGATTTGCGGTAAACACTATTTTTATCGATTTTCTGACCCCCCCCCTCCCCCATTAGTCATAATTAATTTGGATAATTGAAGTTGTATAGCTCGAATCGGATTATAAATCAAATTGTTTTTTAAGAACAATTGTTGTTATGAAAAAAGTATGTATCTTAACATATTTTTAAGAAAGCAATGAATTTATTTGTGTTCCGAATAGCCTATAAGTTTCTTTAAAGTTAGCATCGTATTTAACCAGATTCAATTTTAGCTCAAATTTAAATTGTTTTATATAGACAGAATCTAAATTTCTTTAGAAAGGACCTTCTTGATATGAAAAAAATAAATTATGCTTTTTTGAAAATGTTGCCCGGTATCAGAGCTATCTTGTTTTGTTGTGATAGTTAAAAATTGATGCAAGTTTTTGGAAACACCAGTCATCGAGTTTTGAATTTAAGGACGATCTTCTTCAGTACGGTTAGTCAAGAGAAGAACGCGAAGTGATTTGGCTTAAAATAAATTAGGTTAACCGACACGGATTGACATATTAAAATGATGTGCCCTTACGCCTCTGTGTTGATATTCCACATTCTCCAAACCGTACCTTTCTTTTTTTGTTCTTATTTTCATTAGATATACATAATATTTATACAGAGTGGTAATAAAGTGATTCCTAAATATACGCAAGCCAGTTTGTATGCTTATGCCTTTCAGTAACCAATACTGATGGCGGCAAGACCTTTTCCAACGTGGAATCGGCTCCGTTAGTCCTGTTCTCACTGATTCAATGTGGAATAACTCAGGGAAATTGGAAATTAGCCATCAGCCAAAATCATCTCCTAGAAACAACGTAGTACAGTAAGCCACCTTTATGCACTGACGTTTCATTCAAGTAACATGTCCCGGATTCGAACCGGTGAACCAGTACATCACCAAATCACTGTCATACTGCATTTACCATTATCACCGCCTGTCACTTGGCTGGTGATGAAGTGGTTTGCCCGTCCAAATCCGGATCATGTTACTTGAGTGAAACGTAAATGCATATGGCTGATGGCTTATTTCCAATTTCCCTTTGTGTTATTTACAGTGATTTATGTCTATTTGTTTATCATACGTAAAGAGTATAAGCCTACAAACTGAGGAAGCCTGTCATAGGCCTACGTTTCCATTGTATGTTATTGTCCGCAATAAGGGAATCTTTAATAAAAGTTGCAATACGTACTGTAAAATTCTTGTAGTAAATTCGAGTGAGTTTTCTTTGCTCTCAAACTTACGAAGTCATAAATGAGACTGCTATCCTTCTACAAAGCTATTTGCTCTGTCCTTATGGAACAGTAACTACCTAGAAGGTGCTGTGAAAAACTGTGAACTGCGAAACCTGTGTTCGCCCCTCTATACTTAGTAAATTCTTTTCTGCGACAATATGATGTCTAATAATGTAAAAAATTCAGAAATCTTACTTGCTTCACCATGATTTAGATCTCCAAGATATAAGTTTAAAAATAATTCAATGTACAAGAAAAATAGCACTTTGTTAAGGTGTAAAGAAATAAAATAAAATCGTTCCAGCAATTTAAACAACCAAATCCTTTTGGAGTCACAGCTCACTGGAAAAGTTGTCTTCAATTGTCACAGTTGTGCACTATACATTTTGACACCGCGCTATTAACATGATAACATGTACCATGTGAAGGGAAGAGATAGGATTCATTGAATCATAATGCAAACTTTACAGTTCCTGGCCGGAAAGCGGTACATAAAGAATAGCCACACAGGTTAACGTATAACAATGTAAATATGAAATGATTCAATTAGCCTTACCAGAAAAAGAACACGCTGGATCCGTTGCTGGATCACGCTTGGTAAATCTGGTAACATATTTTATCCATAAATAAATACCCGCTTTCCGTGTTGTTAGCCCGGAAGAAACAATGGTCTAACAATGCCTTTTTATAAACTGCGGGCCAATAACCTCTTTAAGTATTGGCCCGCATTTTTTAATCATTAAAGTATCAACGAAACATTATGAAATATCGTTGCAGCTATATAGTGTTACTGCTCAACCTGACAGAGATTTCGACTTTTTATTTGTATCTATACACTACAAAGATATAAGAACAGCTTCGTCACTATCTCTATCCAAACAAGAATTTCATAAAGAAATACATAAACTGCTTATGCAAAAAATCGCAACATTATTATTTTCATAGACGAAAGACAAAGCTCTCTATTGGGTGGTTCCGATAGGCGGGTTGTTATTGTCAGTTTCGTGTGGTTTTGTGTGATTTTGTTCTTATTGTCAGCTAGGTTAGGTTAGGTAAGTTTTTTGCATTTCATACTGAGGTAGTTAGCTGGTTGGGGTTTGGCATTTCATACTGGGGCAGTTAATTGGTTAGGTTATGTTAATGATGATTTAACGAGTTTCCGCAATTTGGGATCAATTTGTAGTGCCTTCCGTGAAAATTAAAGGTAGGTTTTTTTTTCTTTTTTTTCGAATTTCGGGCCATGTGCGTAAAGGGAACGTGGAAAGAAAACGGGCTCGCGTCCGATTTTTTTTTAATGGATAAGAATTACATGCTGAGTAATGTTTTCCTCTTCCATTTTGGGGGCAAACGCACCGTTTGGCCGTGGTGAAGGTCCAAAGTTATCACTGCGCTGCGCCAGAAAGCGTGAAACTGGGGGAAAGTCCGGCAAGAAAACTACGAACCCAAACCAGTTCATTACCTCAAGTGAAATGCCGAAGCCGGTTCCTAACCCATCCGACAATAACAACGAAACAATAATTTCTGACGGCCTAACGAAGCTTTTGCCCCACAAATTTTATGCGAAAATGTTGTTCAGTTGATCATTTTACGTCATTCTAGCCCAACGAGAGATCAATCGGTGAGGGGCCCTTATTCTTCCCATAAGCCGCGTAAAGTAAACTAGTTCCCTCTATTATTTATTTTACTATCGAAAGTGATCCTGGAATGAATTTATAATTCTGTCTTTATTCCGTTACCTACGCACCTAGTATGCACTATCCCTTTGTCTCACACGTTTGTCGAATTGATTATACTACAACAAACTGTTACACTAAATAATCGATTATACAATAATTACCTGATTAACAGGAGCCACATAACTACACGAATTGCCAATACGCATAGATTCCTAGGATGCCTTCTCAGCGAACCGTAAAGTAGCCGCCATTTTTTTTCCAGTGGTTTGCTAATACCCCAAAAACAGATAGAATTTCGTTTTCCGTGCTTGTTGTCAAAACTTGAAAAAAGCTGGGCCATTTCCGGTACAACTTTTTTTTCATACAGAAACATAATTGACAAAAATTTTTAGTCAAGCACCTACAACCCGTCATATGCAAACGATTTAGCCACAAACTGTTCAATAACAACACGTACATTTTGCTGGCACGTCTTCTAATCGAAATCATGAAAAATCGACTAATATTTCAGTCACTTCCGGCCGTACGGTAAAGGTGATGGACATGACCCGTTCAAATAAACGACTGGAGTGGGACGAAACGTCATTTAACAATAGCTCACGATGCAAGCACCTTTTCTCCCCGACTGTATTTCAATAAGTGCTTTATGCATTAAATGCATAAGCAGTTAAAAAGAAGCTATGTCTACAGCCATACGATAGGCCTACGATTAGTGCGGACATTCGTATGCGTAAATAACTTATTTCGTAGAAATCTACCTCCCCCCCCTCCCCGACTTATTCTTGGAACACTCTCCCACTCCCCTTCCCACCCATCAGTTACGCCACTGCCAAACAGCCAGCCTACTACTAGCTAAAATTTGCGTTCCTGGCTGCTTGGCGGAGGCAGATTTATATTAAAATTAATATTTTTATATTTATATTCGTAGTTATATTGGTAGAGGCAGATTCCCCCTTGAGGATAGGCCACCCATTAGTGTGGGAATATTACAGCTTGCCTACTGGTGTGTGCGTAAGTAGTACGCTACTAGTGCAGCACTTTGTAACTTGCACATTTGTAAGTTTTCGTGTCCAGAGAATTGTTGTTGGAAATGAGAAACTGCCCCATCAAAGTATTGTAACAGTAGAACTCTTGGGACGTCGTGTAAGCAGTCATGGTTTATGCATTGTTGCTCGATACGGAATGCCCCATCACCGTTCATGCAACGTAAACACAATTACGAATAACCCCTTCAAACAGCTTCTCTTAAAATTTATAAGAGATGTTTTATAACAGACCTTTTGAAACGGCGCGATAGACATTGTTGCACGGGCAAAGACAGTGTTAAGGAATTTGCTGTTGAATTGTTATCGTGAGGGGGATGTTCAGTCGGTTAAAGCCCTCAACCTTGAGCCATTCGGAAACAATAGCCCGTGGGTGCCCTTATGCATTATTCCAAATGGCCCGCGGTTTCTGGAATTAACCTTTGCCTTTATGCCTGCTTACATTGTTCATCATTGCCTAGGTTTTAATCTGAAGAAGATTCCGACATAGATTCGAAAAATTGTTTTGTTTTATTATGGAATAAGTATGTTTACCAAGAGTGACCCTGTTGTTTGTCTGGAAAGCTTTTGAGTACAGTTTACTAAATATTAATTCCATTTTATTATAAGACATTTAGTATAATTCAACCTTGTAGGTAAAATCGTAACTTCATTTGGAGTTGTTCAGTGACTACTTTGTTCTTAGAGACACATCCACAAGCAGTACGAAGCATCTTGGTAAAGTCCTAATTTTAAGTGTTATAGTACTGGATTATATAGCCACAGATAGGTGTTTTCATCGAACTAACAATGTTTTTTTTTTTGTTATGACATCTGCAAACTCGTAAGACGAACATCTTGATTTATATCTTAATCACGATTCTAGTTTTGTACATTTAACACAACCAAGACAAAACCCGATATATGTCTTACAGGACTGAAAACGTTGTAAGTAAAACGATAATAGAGTAACTTAAAAAACACAACCAAGGTGCAATAGTCTTCACATAGGTACTTCCAATACGTATTGAAAAATGCAGCTAAAAAAAAAGTGTTAGATTACCTCAGATTACCTAGCTGGATGCCTAGCTCTCACGTGCGGAATGCTGTCGTTTATTTTATTTTTTGCTTGAGCATAGCCTCCAACCAGAGAAAAGATGTTGACGAAAAATGTGTAAGTGTTGAATGTGCCTCTTTATAAGTTTATGAATAATTTTGGGTGCAAGTATTCCTTTAAAGAGAAGTACACAAATTAAGAGGGTGTGTCCCACATTATTTCTCCCAGAGAGAAAAACAGCGTTACATATTCAACTCTATTCCAACAGAAGACTTCGGATCTTCCCAGACGTTGGCTCACCATCGCATAACATAAAACAAGAGTCTTAGAAACAGCAAAAATTACATTTTTTTTGTTCTTTTTTTATCATTTCTGTATTACTAACATATGAGTACGCTTTAAATAACTTAGATTTTTAAGTGAAAGTATGAATTAGCTACGTGCTACACCTGGTATAATAAGTAATTATCTTCAATATTGAAGGTATGTAGTGAGTTTTGTTGTGAGTTTATAACTTTGATCAGTGAGTTTAACACTGTAGGAGTCTTTTCAGTTTGTTTGTCAACAACAAATGTCAGATTGACATTCGTTGTGGCTAAACTATAACCATCTAATAAACAGTGTTATACTTATACTTGTAATTGAAAATCCAAACATCGTAGCAAAGCATGTGTTGGATGAACAGACAAATGACTTGAGTTATTGTCTATGTATAAAACTGAAAATACAGTCTCTGAAGTACACTTTTAGCTTCCTTGCTTAATAATTTAACAATTAACTGCAGTACGCAGAGAAATATGTTAACAGTTACAACCGATCCTGAGAGTTCTTCTAAGATGCTTGGTGTGCCACTGGCTGCCAACACATTCGTTACCTAGCAATTAAGATCCCCGACTTGAATAACTAAAATTGCAGAACAGAGGCCAACTCCATCACCACAGTGGGGCACTTGATTAAAAGGCTAGTGCAAACTTGAGAAGAGCAGGATATGAATGCTTATAATCAAAGAACAGAGCCCTACTACTCCATTATTCCAGTGGTTCGCTGGGCGAAAAAGCTAGATTTTTAACCCAGCGAGACATTGGGTTATAATATTATTAAATTCCGTAATGTCCTATTTGCTTACTATTTCTATCTGAGAAAATTATTGTGTTTGCAGTTTTCTTATTTTTTAGTAAACAAATTTGTAAGGAAGCTAGTTTTGTTTTCATTTTTTTGTAAATTTTACGAAGCTAGCTAATTATCCTATCAACCCTAAGAGTACTTACTGAAGAGTTACAATAATTTCTGAACAGTACCTGTATTTACTGTGATGCTAAACTTGAGAGCGAAGGGTCCACTCGCACACTCGTAGATCCCAGCATCTTGAGTAGTGGAACGAGTCACACTAAGTTCTCCCTCCTGTGAAACAGTAATTCGGGGATCGCGGATAAGCGTTTCACCTCCGTAGTAAATGGCTTTATCATCTTTTCGCCAGGAAAAATCCGATTCCTGAGCTAAAACCAAAAATAAAATTTAGGAATGAAAAAGAAGTTGTGCCTAACATGAATTACAAAATAGAAATTAATGATTGTCAGCAGAACTCAAAATATATATTACGAAAGTGCATTACGTAATTACTACCTTAATTAGTTTTAACTGTAATAAAAAAGCCTCATTAACACTGAAAAACATTTTTCTTTGTTATTTTGTATTTTGGATATTGTATGTATAGCCTAACAAAGGTTATAGAAACCTAAAGTCACTGAACTGTGAAATTACATACATAGTGTTTACGTTAAATGTAGACTTTTCATCCACAAATGATAGCTGACCAACACAGTTTCTGCTTGCATGTTACGTTATTGTGATATTATTAGTGTTGACATACAGTATATGTATATAATTAGTGTACTTGTTAACATTAGTTTTAAATGAAAGAATCCGTGTTTCAGCTAAACGATATAGATTTAAACCAAACCAAACTAAACTACGTTGTTAATTTCGATGCCTTCGGCCACTTGCCTCTAGACCACTCACCAACTGTACATCGGTAGTCTTGGGACAAATAGCCCTCCATTGTTGTACAGTGTATAATCCTTAATTTAAAGCATGTTTTACATATTATACCTATTCCTTCAAACTAAACTGCATCTACAGACGGCCTGGTTATCTTCAGACTGACCATGAATTTAGTGATATTTATTCCTACACAATTTCAGATTATAAAGTGCTATTTACCTCCCGACTGTCCATATACAGAACAACGAATTATGATATCTTGACCTTTGTTGACAGTAGCATGAGTGATATGACTACCTAGTGCAGGTGATAGCAAACCTGCAAGAAAACAATGTATACATTTTACAAGGTATAAAAAGTTATTGAAATATTCACCTAATAAAATATGTGTAGAATAAAAACAACAAAATAGTACGATATGTGTGGTAATAATCCTTGCTGCTATTGATACGTTCTTAGAATAAATTGTTCTTATTTTCCCAGGTAATGTGTCAAGTGAAGTGCTCCTGCTGTTTCAATAGAGTACATAAGTGGGAGGTATAGATTTATAATATTTTTTCACCGAAAACCAATAAAATACTTTTGAAAAATAATGAAATGTTTCCTTCCAACAGGAGAAAAGTAGAAACCACGTACAAACCATGTACCGTAAATCGCCTAATAAACACCCTGGCTTTGCCAACGCTCACCCCCCCCAAAAAAAAAATAACTTAAGGTCAGAAATCGTGTAGTAGCTTTATTAATCCCCCCCCTCACCAATCGTTGTTTTTTTTAGCCCATCATGAAATTGACTAAAAGCTTCAAACGTTTAGAGAAATCAACGTATTATCCCTTTAAATCTTGGTTGTTCTGCAGCAAAATTAACGTAAAGATTCATAAATTTAACGAAATCAACATTTAATTTAAACGATTCATGGGAGCATTTGTAATCGGGGAAAAGTCGGCAATATTAGGCCTATGCGATCGATCATTGTCGTGCGTAATATGGATTCAGTCTAGTGAAAATGCTATACCTTTTACTCATTTATTTTCAAATTTAGTTTATTAGATCGTCTTCTTTCAATATCTAACATAATTCAAAGTTAAAACTAATTTTTAACCATCACAAACCTACAAAACAGCCACGCGATGTATGACCGGAAAACGCCAACCGGAGCAACGTCATAACGGACGCGGTGCACCGGATGTTTAAAGCGCTTACACAGTCTGGACGCGTCCACCACTCGCGTCCACTACTGGGGCTTCACGGGTCCAGACCTACGCGTCCATTTCCGCCGAAACTTCCGTCTTGGATGACACTATATAACGCTATGGTGAAAAATGTCAACGCACGCCTTTCCAAGTGGTGAATCACGTTGTATGTTTTGAAGGTTTGTGATGGTTAAAAATTGGTTTTAATTTTGAATTATGTTAGATATTGGAAGAAGGACGATCTAATATACTAAATTTGAGAATAAATGGGAAAAAGGTAAAGAGTTTTCACTAGACTTAATCCATATTACGCATATCAATGATCGATCGCATAGGCCTAATATTGCTGACTTTTCCGCGATTACAAAAATGCTCCCGTGAAGCGTGGTAATGGTTAGAAATTAATTTTAACTTTGAATTAGGTTAGATATTGGAAGTAGGACGATCTAATACACTAAATTTGCGAATAAATGAGAATAAAACCAGTGTGTTAATGCTAGATTGAACCCAGATCACGCACGTGAATAATCAACTTTTCCACAGTGGATTTTGGCCTAAGCGACCACCCAAAAGCATACGTTCAGGTCAGAAATTTGCAGTAGTTTTATTAACACCTCCTCCACTTTTTTATCGAATTAATTTTAGCTGCCCATGGGTGTTTAATAGGCGATTTATGGTATAATTGCAAATATTTGTTACTTAGAAAACTATTGATATGACATGACTCCTTCCTACACTTATAACACGTCTTTTTGCAGAAATACAATAGAAGTCCAATTACACAAATAAGTATAGCAGCTTTGCTACAAAAACTACCACTTATTCTTATTACAGAAGAACAATGGAAGTCATCGGTAGCCTTACATTCTGGATCTCCATGCAGGCATATTGATTGACACCACCTATTTCCTCATGAACCAACTTACCAAGAGAAACAATTTCCCTACAATCCACTGCTTAACAAGCCCAATTTTCTCCATTCAAATTTACCAACAGACTTAATTTCCACACAATCTACAATGAAGTTTTTACCCCAATTCCGTTTCCCCTCAGTCCAAATGCCCAACAGGTTTAATTTCCCCACAACCTAACAGCCCAACGGCCTATTTTCCACGATCCATCTTCATAAGAGGTACATTTCTGCTACAATTGAACTGCCCAACAGATTCAATTTCTCCGGTAGTCCAATGTCGCACTGGCCCAACACAATACATCTCTCCAAGAGGCACAATTTCCCCATAATCACACTTCCTAATGGGTTCACTTTCCCTGGAGTTCAACTTCCCACTGGATACAATTTCTCTTGAATCACACTTCATTGCTCATTGAACATGCACATTTTTCCATTCCACTTCCCAAAGGACCCAGATTCCCCGAAACCTAACGTTCCATCCAGATCAATTTTTCCGCAATCCAACTATCAAATAGACTCATTTTGTAATCATCCAACCATGAAATATACTCATATTCCCCACAATCTAGCTTCCCAATAGCCACAATGATTCCGCAATCCCACTGCCCAACCGCTAGGATCAATTTCCACGCAACCCAAATACTTGACTGACAGGTTCAATTCTCTAGAGTTCAGCTGCCCGATCAGCAGGCTCTAATTCCCCACAATCTAACTGCTTGACTGACAGGCACAACCAACCACTGACTCAAATTCCGCACTAGCAAGCTACTTAATGACATGCTTAATTTTCTCAAATTCACCTTTCCAAGGAGCACAATTCTCCTTAATCCAGTTTCCAGACCAACTGGTACAGTTTGTTTATACTCTTTGCATCGACAGGCTGTTCCCCATAATCCAATTACTGAACAGGCATAATTACCAGACAACTCGTCTGTCTCATTTTTTTTCACATTATAACTACACCACTGATGGACACAATTTCCTTAAAATCCAACTGCCCAGCTGTCATAATTTCCTCATAAATAACTGCCCAACAGACACACTTTCCTCACAGTACAACTGACTGATGAATTATCTTACAAATTCCAACTGCATAATTGCCCACATAATCAACTGCCCTACCAACAGTGTTAATTTACACACAGAAAATGACCGACTAACAGGCACAAATTCTTCATAGCCCAAGAATCCAATGGCCCTGCAAGCTCAATTTCCTAAGTAATCAATGTACCAATAGGCACAATTTCCTCACAATCCAACAACTCTGCTGACAAGCTGATTTCCCACAATCCAACTGCCAAACAGGCACAGTTACCTGCACCCCACCTACTCGACTATCTGCAAAGCAACACATCAAACGCAACACGTAAAGGTAACGTTCTTCATTCCATGTTAAGTTGACTTCGTAATATAACTAGTCACAAAGCAGCACATCATTATGTGGGCGATATTATGGCACCGTCTCTCATTGGACAATGGAGGACCACCTTCTGAAAATAATTATCTGCTAATGGACAATTTGACGGCAACATGACAACATCGTTTTTCATTGCATGCGGGGCACCTTCTTAAAATAAGGGACAGGTCATTATTTACAGCTGGTGGGCCGTAAGAAACGAAAATGTGACCACCAATTTTTTTAAGATGCCCCCTCCCCCATTCAATACCCTGAAAAAACTTCATTCCTTCACTCTAAGGTCCAAAAATACTGTGTCCCTCTCCCCCCCCCCCCAAAAAAAATACGCTATTGCTATACCAATTGAGACTGTTTGCAGAGCTGGTTCATGTATCCAAACTAAGTAGGCTAACTAGCATTCCGCAGTGAAACGTTACCAGTAGTTTAAAGGAAAAGGTTGCCTCTCTTTTGACGAAGCGCAAAGGTTGAGTTTAAAATATTTTGTAAAACGTAAAATTCAAATCTGTGTTCCTTAAACCATCGTATCGAGTTTCATACAATATGATATGATGAACGCACTGTTTGCCTGCCTGTATGTACACATCCTTAACGAGTCGACAACTGAAAGACAGAAGAAGCCAAACGGCCAGAAGGCACGGCTTTTCTAGAAAGTTTATTGAATATAACAATGCTTGGTAGTGCTGATACTCAAATTTTCAAAATCTTTCGATTGCTGAAAGTTTCATTTTCGACGTCCAAAGGTGACGTTTTCTTCCAGTTTGGTCAGTGTTTTTTTCTGATCTCCCCCCCCCCCCCCCCAACCCTTGACAAGGCCTAAAAAACTTGTGAACCCCCGTCAAGACCCTACCCCTTCTCCCCCATGATAAATAACGACCTCACTAGCCTCAAAACACATGCTGAAGACAACTTGAGTGCAAAGTTTCTCACGGCGTGCTGGAAACTTTTTTTTTTAATAATTAATAACAAAGAAGAAAATTGAGGGCAACACGAGGGCATTGCTGGTGGGGGGGGGGACACCTTAAATATCTTTCTGCAAATCAGCACACCACAGGCAACATGAAGGAAACATATTTGACGCAGTAACGAAAGCCTTCTTAAAATGACTACGACATTTGGGACCTTTCTCTTAATAAAACTAGCAGCAAATCGAATGTCAACAACTCTTCTCATAGCTTGCTGGGGAGTGTTTCTAAAATAATTAGCCACAAAGCAGCAAGTCATTGGCAAAGTGAGGACAACGTGAGCGCAACATGGGCCAACATTGTCGGGGTGTGGCCTCATAAAATAGCCAATTCCAAAACAGCACATCAAGCATAACATGAAGGCAATGTTTCTAAAAGAATGCGGGGAACCTTCTTAAAATAACTATTCGCAGAGCAGGATTTCAAGGGTAGAATGAGAATACCATTCTTCACAGTGTGATTTGCACCATCTTCCTAAATGATTCTCTACAATGTAATGAGGCAACGTTCCTCATGGCATGGTGGATACCTTAGAATAACAACGTGCAAAGCAGCATGCTTATGACAGCATGAGGCCAATGTTACTCGTGGCATACTGGGGCTTTCTTTCCGAAGGATGTTTGGTAAAGAGCCACATGTCCGGAGGTTTATTACAAGACTATGAAACTCTGTATCCTGTCCAAACCTCTTTTTGTATTGGAATGCACTTTAGTTCTGGTTGCAGATGAAACAAATTTACTACTGACATTACTAATTTAGTAATGACATCGTAGGTTCGGCCATTCGCAACAAAATTTTGATTATATCTAAATTTAATAACTATAAAAAATGCATATGAGCTCCAGTCGTTGCATGATGGAAGCTAAGCATGTTCGATTCGCTAGTAACTAAATGACGACACACACTGCCCTTTGGTCATTACACAACAGGAGCTGGGCATACTCCTCGTCTTAAATAGACTACCCACAGTCTGTTAAGGAAAACATGACTTTTGGTCCTCATGTTGTAGGTCCCTTTTTCCTAACGTAACTACCAACAAAGCAATACATCAAATGCAACACTGGGGTAACGTTCCTCGGTGAGCTGGCCAACTTAAAATAACTAGCAACACGTCAATAGTAAAATGAGGACAACGGTTTTTCTTTATAATATGGGATGTATATGTAGTGTGCAGTGTTACAACTATGTGCAGTATAAAACTATGAAACATAGTTTTGATGTTATATCAGTCCAAGTTGGTAAAACTTCGTTCCTTCACATCCATGCTATACTAATGACGCTAACAGGTCTAACCGTCTCATATGTGTGACAACCTGTTACACAAGATTCCACTGTTCTTTTACGTGTCCCCAAGAGAATAGCATTGCGAAAATCACGGGAGTGCAAAGGGTACAATGCACCCGGGCCTTGGAGTAAAGGGGCCGAGGAATTAAAAGCATGGGGCCTTAATTTTTACATAAAACTACTATAAAAAAAGCTGCAACCTTGAACCCAAAACTGTTTTGTGTTTGGGGGCTCTATATTTTACCCTTGCGTAAGTTGAGTCACTGGAGAACAGTATAGCATGAGTTACAGAAAATGATTAAAGTTAAGAAAGTTTTACTAAGTCTACATAATTACTACCACGTTCAATTTCTATTCCTATTGCTTAGATCCCACTAGATCAATTCAGAACGAAGCCTTTACAGTGCACATATAAAAGTCCAAACGACGTTTCGGAGAAACCATCCTCCGTCATCAGGTTTTTAATAAAAATAAAAATTTAAAAAACATAGCAATATACTGCCGAGTCAACCCACCATCAAGTGACACCCATAAACATTAAAATTCAAAAACACAATTCATAAAAACCTCCTAATGTCTCCTTTCAGAAAAGGCAGACAAAGGAGTCGGAACAAGAAACCCAGTCCTTCAACTTGGCGAGCCAAGCTGGAAAGACCAGGCTTATGCAAATTGCGAGAGCAACGTACCATCAATGTACCGTTTATAATATTTAATAAGCGGAAATTGCTGAAGAAGTTTCCTATCTATTGAGTTACAGCAATTTCCGCTTATTAAATATTATAAACGGTACATTGATGACAGCCTTGCACTCATACCTTCTGCTCTTAAAGCAGACGCATTAACATTTCTTAACGGTCTTACCCCATCGCTCGCTTTTACCATGGAAACCGCAAAAAATCACGGAATACCGTTCCTTGACATCACTGTAATTATTAATCCAAGCAACAGAATCGAATTCACACACTATAGAAAACCAATGCAGTCGACTAGGACACTTCATTTTCATTCATACGTGGATTCCCACTACAAAAGTAACGTCATCATCAACGAAGTGAAACGCATTGTATCACATACTAGCAATTGTCATTTTTTAGAGGCAGAATTCAAATATACCTTACAGAAGTACTTGGAAAACGGGTACCCCCTCGGTTACACTGACCAGCTTATCGGTAGAGCGTTAAAACTTAGAAAAATCACGCCCCCCCCCCTCCCAAGAATTCTGTAACTTTACCTTACGTGCAGGGTATCTCAGAAATGTTAAAGAAAAAACTTGCAGCAAACGATATCAGACTAGTGTCAGAAAATCATCAAAACCTGAAGCAGCTCACCAGGCACAACCAAAACAATAACAAAGCAGACGACGTTTTAAACACAAGCAATACTGTTTATAGGATCCCGTGTGGAGAAGTGACGTGCCCATCCACTTATGTCGGCCAAAGTCTACAGAAATTAAAGGAGAGAATTTCCTCACATAAATCTAATTTTAAGTTACATGTAGAGTCTAATTCACTTGTGCAGCATTGTTTAGCCACTGGCACTTCACCTCATAAACTTTACACAGGGCACACCCCCGCACTAGAGAAAGTCCAAATTTTATTTACAGAAAAAAATTCTAGAGCAAGAATTAACCTTGAATCCTTAGTCATTCTCACCCATCAGCCACCCGTACATAATCGCTTGATACCAGAGAGTAAATATCTCAAAGAATATTTCCCAGTTATAAACACACTTAAGATTAACAGGTATGCACGCAAATTTCCAACATAACCTCCCCCGGTTTGTAGTGGACCTGGCCTGAAATTCGCGTTGCTCTCGCAATTTGCATAAGCCTGGTCTTTCCAGCTTGGCTCGCCAAGTTGAAGGACTGGGTTTCTTGCTCCGACTCCTTTGTCTGCCTTTTCTGAAAGGAGACATTAAGAGGTTTTTATGAATTGTGTATTTGAATTTTAATGTTTATGGGTGTCACTTGATGGTGGGTTGACTCGGCAGTACATTGCTATGTTTTTTAAATTTTTATTTTTATTAAAAACTTGATGGCGGAGGATGGTTTCTCCGAAACGTCGTTTGGACTTTTATATGTGCACTGTAAAGGCTTCGTTCTTAATTGATCTCATATTGGTGCTGTTTATCCTTCAATAGATCCCACTAGGTGATAATCGAATAATTCAATCTATCACCCCCCCCCCCACCGGCACCGCAACGCCCTTATCCCCCCCCCCCCTTGCACCCCCTTCCTGCACTCCCGTAGTGTGGGTTCTGAAATTCTCTCTCCGATTCCTTCTGGCACCTCAGGTGTTTGGTCTTTGGTTTTAAATTTATCAAGATATATATCACATATGCCATCCCCCACAATTAACTTTCACCCCCAATCCCCATACTCCTGCCCCCTCCTGGATACGCATACGTGTCTACCACACACACTTGCCCGTCTCCAAGGCCAGGTCCAGGCATGAGGTGTTTGGTCTTTGGTTTTAAATTTAACAAACCGAAGACCGAACATGTGAATGGCTCCCATATATGCCCTCTCCCCCACAATTCCTTTAACCCCCAATGCCCACACTCCTGTCCCCTCCCCCCATACACGCTTGCCCACCATCCCCTCCCCGAAAACGTCGCCCCGTGACATTCTCCCTTTGGTGCAGCCCCGGAAAGGTCGCTGGCGTATGTTTGACTGAAGGCTAAAAAAAAAGCCTGAGAAATCCACATTCAGTAAGCAAGTAACCCTATGTAACCAAGTTGTCGACGCGCCATTACGCCTCAATTCCCCCCCCCCCCCTTTAATCCTTTGAAACAATTCACCTCGATACAGTGCATGGCGACATTGTTGCAAGCAACGATTGTTGCAGCTCACTTAAAAACAATTCAACTCCTTTCTGGTAGTGAACATTTAGGAAATAAATGCGCCTTTCCATCGTATCAGGCTGCCAATTTCGAGGATACGAACCAATCGTCGTTCGGTTTTAAGTTGTCTGGTTTAGTAGACATGGGTTGTTTTTGTTTTTTAGCTCAAACGCCGACAGTGGCACAGTCCACGCGACTAAAATTTTGTTGGCCGTTTTGGTACCACAACAATACCAAAAAACGAACCCAAAAACGGTGCGGCAGGTCTGGTAAGTGGCCCCATCTCTTCAAATACTTTGGAAAAAGTGTTATAGCCCGAACTTATAGTCCAAGACCGTCAATAGACGGTGACATGGCAGGTTTGGTAAGTGGCGCCATCTGTTCGAAGACGTTGGAAAAGTGTCCCAACCCGAATTTGAAGGCGAATCCCGTCAACAGATGGCACTACAGGGTGGGACACTTGATTGTACGACGGAATGGCGTGGCCGGTGACTTGGCCGCCTGCTCCGTATTGTATATGTAGATGAGGATCTTGACAATACGAATAGAAATTGAACGCATTTATGTAGACTTAGCAAACCTTGATTTATATCAAATTTCACTGTAAATTATACTAAATTTTCCTGTGGTGCTTATTCAGTCATTTTAGCAATTTTCCCACACAACAACTGACCTGTTAAGAGTAGCAACTGTAGAACGCTGGGCAAACATCGATAAATCGATGTCCCCATCCTGAAAATAAAAGTTTAGTTTAAATAATTTCAGCATATTTTATAAAAACTAACAAGCGTAAGACGAAAAATGTATTTCACTTTTTTGCTCGATTTTACACTATGTTGTTGTAAGTAGGCTACTTACTTGGATGAAATGAAATCATGCTGAGTCAATGCAACGATGTGTAATTGATTTCCCAACGTTTGTTTAGTGCATATGTTTTCATCCTGTATTCTGGCATTTAGTGGCCACTATAGTGACTTTTTAATACGCTTTCTTTTAAAAGAAAGAAATTGTCACCATCAAAATTATGCGATCAAGATCTTCGTAAATTTGTATAAATATTTTGTGTCCTAACCTGCTGCAGGTCCGTCACAAACAATCAAACACTCCATATTTTCTGCTCAGAGGAGGCCAATAATTTTTAATCAGTTAACAAAAATTTTTAATTGTATTAAACTCAAGCAAATAAATGTAAACAAGCCGTCATGCCTTATTGTTTATCAGGTTAGATGTTATCGTTTTTTTTTTAATATTTTTTTTACCAAACCGATCTGGCTGAAGTTTCAGCTTAAGTTTTAGTAATAAACTGTTTGGAAATCGCTGACCATCACTGGTATAAATTTTCTAAAACAAGCGAATAGGCTTCAATTATCATGCAGCCGTTCTTGTAATTATTTTTTCTCTACGCCCTTCCATAAATGTGCAGTAATTAATAATCAGACCCTGTTCCATTACTAACTTTAAAATAGCCATAAATAGCTGTAAATAATGAAAAGTGGTTCGAAAATAAACCAACATGGAAACTGTTTTTCTAATACATTATTTCTTGTTATTTTTAATGTGCCGTTGTAGTGAGAAAAAAAAAAAGAACAGAACAAAAATGGCTGACGAAAAAGCTTCAGTTTTCTAGTAGGCAGCGATTTTAAACTGATTGCTTGTCACACATATTATAACTTCTGCTGTAGGACAAATTTATATAATCACAAAATTAGCAGTTGTTTAACGAAAAATCCAATATCACATAAAGCCAAACGTGACATATGAGACGACAATCTACAGTTATAAGAATTCAGCTGTGTCATGCACCCATATTGGATATAATACGGTATATGAAGAATCAATCCCAATAGCAACTTCAAACCCAAATCCAATTCCGAACTGAAAAACGTTCGATTTAATCACATCAGAGTAAAAATTTATTTTGTTACTAAAAAATTGAAAAATGGTGTAAAGCAAAAGCAATAGTATAAATTTACCTTATCTACTCGAAGCCCTCGAACAGATGCTGGGCAGCTAGCCTAGCCAGTATTGCCTGCCTTCTCTATACATCCTGGTAATGCAGGCTATAACGCGCAGAACAATAGTTTGAACTTGATATTAAGAAACTGTACACGATCAGTAAGACCAAGGAAGAGCTACTGCCATTTGTGATAGACCATCATTGGGCATGTACATCTCAAGCTCTTGGTTGTTCCCTTGACATTTCAGTTGTTGTTTTTTTTTTTTGTGTTTTTTTTTTTTTTTGCTAATGCTTCCTTTTTTGTTATAATTTTGCTGAATTTGGATTTTTTGGTGACCTCAAAACACAATAAGAAAACGTTCGTTTCCACACATCCCTTGCTTGGAAAATAACTGTTGAGGCCCCGTCTTTGGTTTGTATTATGCTCAACTATCATCTTACAAAGTGACTTGGTGGCACTTGAGTTTACCAGCAACCACTTTCTGACCAAGTAACTACGGTAATAAAGGGACCTAATATTCCAAAAAGTGTGTGAATTTATAAATTTAAAAAAAAAGTCATCAAAATTGATAACGTTAGTGGCTTACTGACTGAAACTATCTATGAATGTTCCTCTACCATTAACTGAAGAAAATTATGTGCGTGATTTTTGATAACGTTTAGTATAAGTCTTTTTGTACAAGTTGTGTGGTACTATTAATCGCCGCCAAGTAACAGTAGATCATCTCATTGTGGACATCCGATTGTTAAAAAATTGATTTTTAATGATAAAAAAGAAGCTCACTAACAGACACGTGTCTGTTAACTGTAAGCAACTGAAAGCTTATTTTGGCATGTTGAGGATAAATCCCAATGCGACAGAAATGTTTCAAATTGTGAAAAATGTAAGGGGAAGGATCAGAGATTAGGAAAAACTAAAATTTAATGGATGAGTGTTCGCCAATCATAGAGAAAAAGATGCTAGCTAATCAGATTTTTCCCATGTTAAATCCCATAGACTTTCTGCACATGTCTAGCGCAAAATTGAGAAGGCCTGCGTAGCTGAATTTTGGCACGCGAATGTATGGTGATCTGAGCATGGTCCTTTTGTTGGTTTGAGAGTTGTAGGGGTCAGGACAAATACGTGGGCGGGTATTGAACTTCGCCACCACTTTTCTTTAATTTAAACGTTTCTTTTCCAAGTTGCAACCAAATATTTCACTGGTCTTTAGATTTATTGTAAAAGCCTGGACGAACTAAGAACTGAACGATAACGAAGGACAAAATAAGGAAAAATTAATGTTGCCGTGGATTGCCTAAGAATAAAAGGATGCACGTTTGATGATGGTTATGCAACAATACGAGCATCCACGAATAACAGGTTTTTTGTTAATAACCCAAAAATAAAATGCTTCGCGTTCTGCTGTTTTAGTAACAGCGACCTTCCGGGTTTTCTGCATGACTAAATGTCAATGAAATCTTGAAAAGTTAAGGGGAAGGTGCAGGGATAAACAAAACAACTGAAGGGGTAATTGTTATCCAGTGTGTACCAAAATGGGATTTACGCAACTTAAGCATGTGAAGAGTGGTCATACAATAAACTAAGCCGTGGCAATTTGGCTAATCTAACGGCTAATTGGCAATGGTAAATTTGAAAATTAGAAATGTGAAAATGTATAGCTATAAAATTCCTCTAGAAAAAAGGTACAGATGAAGATAACACGGTGTACCCTTATGTACGTTCACAGTCCTATGAAAGTTGTGATATCCACCCAAAATCAAAACTGGTAGAAAAACCTGCCAAGTTTTCAAAAACGATCGGCCTTTGAAGGTAGTGATATCATCCAACCATGGAAAGCCCGCCAAGGTCAATACTATTAGCCAAGTTAATCGCACCCAATAATTCTTTGGACGTTAAATGAAAACTTGAAGATTGCTACCGCAAGTAGCAATCTTCAAGTTTTCATTTAACTTTCGAACTATTAGTCGGTGCGATTAACTGTAAAACTGCGATTAACTGCGATTAGTCGGTGCGAGCATTTCCTGTAAAAGGTATAACACTGTGATATTCTAATTACTACTTGAGTGTTTGCGTCTGTGCATTCTGGTTTTGTGACGTCATAGCGACACATGAAACGTGTGGACGTAAGAATTAGTCAGTTCCTTTGTGTAGCCTCCAGATCAGTTGGGAGTGTCTGTGAGGAGGCCTTTTGCTCGCCAGGTCAGGGCGTGGCATTTGCCTTCTTCCCGAATCGCTGGTCTGTCGTTGCACGAGAGGCACGGATATTCCAATGAATTTCAAATCTAAAGTGGTCATGGAGCTTGACTGACTTTTTATCACCATAACTGCACTCTCAAGTACATTATTATTTTCGTAGAATATTGCCTTGTGTGAGGTTTAATTAATTACTTTGAAAGGTCAAACTTCAAATTTGCCGAACGGACCAGTTCATTTCTCGATAGCAAGGAATTTCTGCATTTTCACGAATTTAATATTGCCGTGAGTTGCTAATGAAGTATTATCAGTCCGTAGCATTTGAAGGTTTTATTTCCACAAGTTGGGCTTGTAGTAAGTACTGTTTTCAAGGTTTGCGAGCATTGAAATTTCCACACGAGTAATTAAAGGTCGTTGCAGTAAAATAGTTTGTTTAATTAGTTTGAACACCGACAGCACTAATTCTTGTCTTCTGTTCGAGCATTGGCTATTTCAAGGTTGTCCATCATACTGGTTTTTCTAATGTCCGTTGATATCCAATTCAACTGTCCAATCTATTTTAGAAGAGGAGAATACCTCTTTCTGCGAATTACTGCTTTTGCGATGAAGATTTACCATCGTTGTGCAGTGTCGGTGCCATTTCTTTGACCTGTTTTGGATACGTTCAATTTGGTATCGGTTTGGCATTACAAGCTTGCCGTGCTCCCCACGTCTGCGTATTTTATGTTGCAAACGGCCATCGTGCTGCGTAAATAAAGGCCATGACTATTTTAACTCATCTGCACTTGTGTTTAAATTGGTTTTAACGAAGAAGTATTTTTATTTAATATTTGCATGTTGTTTCTAAAATGTTACTGAAACTGTTTCGAAATTTTAAGAAGCATTTTCAAACTGGAGTTTGAGAGAATATTGTGTATCACTTTTTTGTAAGAGTTATAACAGAAAAATAAATACATGTTCATTTTATAACTTTAAAAATTACTTACCTCTTTTATTGCAATAAGCTTTAGCTAGTATATTAATATTTTACCTTAAGTTATTCTTTATCACTGTGTGGTGGATTCTTCCCCCCATCCCATCACAAAATGGGGACCCAGTCTTTAAGAGGTTTTTTTTTCTGCAAGTTGATGAAAATTTCTAGACCTCTCTTGAAAAAACTTGCAGAATTGAGCCAATGTATTAAAAAAAATGAGTTTTTTTTATGAACATGTCTTCTGGGTCTGGTGTTTGAATGGTATACATTTTAATTACATTTTAGGGTGGATCTTAGGAATTTAAGGGTGAAAACTAAAAGTTTAGTAAAATTTCGAATTTAAATTTTCCGCACAGTGAAAAAATTAAATCTCTTTGTAATCATTTCGAGTGTAAGAGCCCCTACCTAATAACTGTTAGCCATAGTGAAATTAAAAATTGTTCCAATATTTTTTTTTAGTTATGTGTAATTTTAAACTTATTAAGAATAGAAGTGTTTAAACATGAAAATGCCTGCTCTACGAAAAACTGTTTTTACTTTGAGGTCTAATCGAATTTCCCGGAATTGTGTAATGACGTCAGCATGCCCAACACCACCTTCGAATGGCTTATCGATTTCAAAGGATCGGTACTACCAACTGCTTGATGCCTACGCTAAATCAAAGACCAGGTTAAGCCAAGAAGCCCAACAAGCCTCTGCAATTCTGAAGCTATGGATTTCAGAGGTAAGCATGGACAATTTCAGAGGAGGAATAGATTCTTGTGTGCCTAAGCAATTTTTAATAAAATTCGAAAATATTACGCTCTCACGTAAAATTCCGAAGAAGGATTTTGTCGAGAAATGAGTCATGAAATCAAGCCTTAGTTTAAACATGATTGCCTATTGGGTTACTCTTGTGTACTTCCAATTTTTCCCAGATCAATATTTTGGGCTGGCTGAAGGTCTACCTGAAACTTGGGGAGAAGGGGCTTAAATATGCTGTTGTTGTTTGTGAAAATTTGCCATGTAGCATTATTTGGGGTTCGGATTTAATCCACAATCTAGGTGTTATGTTAGATTTTTTGCAGAATCAATGGTTTTTCAAATCGGATGGTGTCACGCAGAGAAAATTTTATTCGAAATGTTGCAGTACCTGTGAGTTTAACTCTAGCAGAGAACTGTCTATGGAGAAAAATCATTGAGGAAGCAGATCTAACTAGTAAACAAAAAATGAATGTTCATATACTTTTTAACTAAGTATTAAAGGTTTTTTCGAGTTGAGTAGGTACTCATTGGTACAGATGGACACTGAATTCAAAGATTAAGTTACAATCCCAGCGCAGCGTGCATACCAAATTATACCTGTTAAACAAAAAATAATGAACGAAATAGTTCAATCCATGCTTAGTCAAGGCTTGATTGTGCCAGCCAAAAGTAAAATGGCGTCTCCAACATTTTTTAGGCAAAAATCAGACAGCACATGTATGTCAGTGTCAAAGTATATATTTTTTAATTCAGTTACTAAAGACAGACAACTATAACCTTCCATCAATAAACAGCATAATAAACACTTTAGGCATCCCCAAATTCATAACTACTCTTGACCTTTAATCTGCATTCTGGTAAATCGGTTTGGATCAGCATGCTAGTGAGTCATTTTGTGTGCCTGGAGGCCATTTTTCCCCCATTGCTGTGCAATTCGGTCTTAATAATAGTGGGAATGTATTCCAAATTCTCAACAATGAGTTGTTGAGAATGTCACAACACACAGGTGTCTTTGGATATGAAGACGATGTTTCCACGGCGCCTCAATCCTGGGGTGAGCACCTTGACAAGATGGAGTTCGTGTTATCAAGTTGGATTACGCCAATTTAACTTTGAATCCTGAAAATATCCAGCTGAGAAAGAAAGAGACAATGGTTTTAGGGTATATAATCAGTGAGGAAGATGTGAAACCCGACTCTAATAAAATAACCGTAATCAAAGAGGCCAATCCCCCTAGGAACATAAAGGAGCTCCGCTCATGAGTAGGTTTGATATTTTGGTTCAGAAGGTATTTGAAAAATTACTCTTCTTTGATCTTTCCATTACTTAGACTGACTAAGGCAAAGTTGAAATGGGACTGGGACAGTAAGTGCCTTGAGACTTTGATGGATAAATTAACATCTTCACCCATCTTCGCTCAACCAGATTTTTCTAAACCATTTATCTTAAGGACAGACTCGTCTGGTTATGGTTTAGGTGCAGCTCTTATACAGGTGCACGAAAAAGGGCCAGTTGTCGTCCCATATGCAAGCAGGACACGTAAAAAAACAAGAGCCTAAATATAGTATTTCCGCGAAAGAATGTCCAGTGATCATGTGGAAAGTTGAGCATTTTCGTTATTTCTTAGATGGAATTAAGTTCACTGTGATTTCCAATCATCAGGCTTTGCAGTGGATAAAGAACGCAAAGGACAGCAGTCAACGTTTAGGTAGATGGATGATAAAGTTACAACAATTGCAATTAGATATTATCTGTGCCCCTGGTAAACACAATGACATTGCTGATTACTTGTCTAGGAACCCAGTATATATTAACTTAATAACATCTGGCTGGTGACAAGCTGTCGCTGGATATCTTCGATCCTTATACACGCGGCTCCAATAACAATACTCACATGCTTATTGTTGTGCTGCCACGGTTGCAAAGTAACTCATTGAGGAGGTTTTCTCACATTTCGGAAGTCCAAAAGTGTTAATTTCTGACAATGCTCGAAATTTTAGTGGGAATTTACTTGTTTGGTATCAACCTGCGCTTTTTATCTTATTACTATCCTCAGGGAAATCGTGCCAAGAGATTGATTGAAACAGTCAAAGGCATGATTAAAAAGAAACTGCAAGGACAACAGAAGAAGTGGGATAGTAATCTTAATTTAATTTTGATGGGTATCCGGATGACTATCTCGAAAGCCACCAATTTCTTGCCGGCATTTTTGACTCTGGGGAGGGAATTGAGACTACCATCTGACGTCGACTTTCCATTAGATTTTCTTGTTAATAATAAACCAACGCAGTGGGCGACAGTGTTGTCAAAGAATCTGAGAAGTGCGATCGATGTACAACGACAATTTCAGAGGGATCAGACAAAAATCCACATGGGCGATTTTGATACTAACAGGAAAGATGTAACTTTCCAGAAAGGGGACCTCATGCTGAGAAAAGCTCATTTTCTTAGTGACCAAGCTGCTAAGTTTTCAGCTAAACTAGCAGAATCGTGGACAGGCCCTTTAGTAATTGAAGTTAAGTCCTTAACCCCTGTATATAGAAGTCCTTAATATAAACTTATAAGTCTATATAAAATTGCCTAAATATTGTGCGAGTTCATCAAGATAAGTAAGGCTTCAACTGGGAAATGTTAAAGGTACCTTGTTGTTGTTTATCAGCTGACACTAATGTTACTGTACTGTACAAGACGAACTAGTACAATATTTAGGAATATATTTGTGGGTGCGTTTTTCAGGTCATGTGCCGTATTGCTGACGTTTTGATAGAGGGTGATAATGCTAACCACTGGGTTCAGCAACTAGTATGGCTACAGTTAACTGGTAAGTCTTAATAACTTCTTAAGATGTTTTCTTCTATATTTCACATTTACGGAATTAGCTCTCTTGTAGCTAATGTTAGGATTTGGCCTCTTCTATTCTGTATGATTTGTTGATTTTGCTAAACTTTTCGTTATTTATTAATTTTAATGTCAATAAAAAAATGTCCCAATGGTGTGATTTGCTCTAACTTTTTTCCACGTGTTCCTGACATTCAACCCATGTGTTCGTTTGTCATCAATGTATGTTAATTTTAATTTTTTTTTTTTTTTTGTGCCGCTATGCTCATGAAGTAACTTGAAGAAATTTTATGGTTAAAGTGTTGATAAAGGAAGGAAAAACAAATAAAGGGGGAAAAAGGGTTGGAAACTGTAAAAACTTAAAAATAGCTTAGTCGCATTCTAAAGAAAGGTATTTTCTTATGAAAAATAAGCTAAATGAAGGTTATATTACATCTTTCTTACCAAATTTGGTGTAATGGATCCCGATTCGAAAGTTTTCAGTTGGGTAAGATTTTTCTTTCCCGTATATTGAATTTAGAAGAGATTCGAGATTCAAAAATACCTTTTTTTTGAGTGAGGAAAAAGTTTGAAATGGGGGAGATATGACAGTCAACAGTTGTTGAAATGGTTTTTTTTTTTCTCTATTTCCGCAAGTGAAAATATAGCTTAGTTAGAATTAAGTAGTTGATAAGTTGTTTTCCTGGAATTGGATTATAAAATTTTTCTGTAAGTAGCTCATATTGTACTATTCAGGTTTAGAAGGACTTGAACTAAACAATAAATAGGGCGAATGTTGTTTTTTCACTTTGCACTCTTTCTTTCTAAGATAAGATGGTGACTTTGTGAAGAAAATTGTTTTCCCTCTACTAGAAACGTAGAATAAGATTTAATACGTGTTGCTTTTAAAGAATATAGATTTATGTTTAAAGAATGTAAGTGTTCATGGGAAGTGAATTTTTTTTCTCAACAAACTCTTTCTTAGGTTTTTTTTTGTTGAGGTAAGGACTTGTGTGTTGTGGTCAGGAGCCCATGAGTCTTTCAGGCAGTGGAAAGTAGTATTAATTGGGAGTACCTTACTCCTCTAGCGATACTCCACTGTCCTTGTCCAGCACTTAAGGCCATTGGGTGGCACTCATTTCGGGCCAAAGGAAAAATAATTTACATAAATGCTTTTTAAAAAACGTTTAAGAGAGAGAAAACATATAACCACTTCAGTATTTTAAAATATATTGTATTAAAATAATAATAACAATTTAATATATTCAGTAAAAGGCTAGTAATTAGAAATTTGTGATATTCTAATCACTACTTCAGTGTTTGTGTCTGTACATCATAGCGACACATGAAACGTGTGGACGTAAGAATTAGTCAGTTCCTTTGTGTTGAGCCTCCAGGTCAGTTGGGAGTGTCTACGAGGAGGCTTTTTTGCTCGCCAGGTCAGGGCATGGCATTTGCCTTTTTTCCGAATCGCTGGTCTGTCGTTGCATGAGAGGCACGGATATTCCGACGAATTTCAAGTCTAAAGTGGTCATGGAGCTTAACTGACTTTTTGCCAACATAAATGCATTATCGGTCTCAAGTACATTATTATTTCTGTAGAATATTATTGCTTTGTGTGTGGTTTAGTTGAATGCTGGAAAGGACAAACTTCAAATTTGCCGAAAAGACGAGTTATTTCTTAATAACAAAGAATTTCCAAATTTTTACGAATTATATATCGCCGTGAGTTGCTAATGAAGTATTATCAGTCCGTACCATTTGAAAGTTCTATTTTCACAAGCTGGCCTTGTAGTAAGTACTGTTTTCAAAGTTTACCAGCATTGAAATTTGCGCAGGATTCATTAAACGTCGTTGCAGTAAAATAATTTGTGTAATTAGTTTGAACACCAATCGCACTAATTTTTGTTTTCTGTTCGAGCAATGGTTATTTCAAGGTTGTCCATCATACTGGCTTTTCGAATACGTTGATGTTCGTCGTTGTCCAATTCAACTCTCCAAGATGCTGATGACCTAGCCGTCGATGCACCATTAAGCCTCAATCCCCCCTCTCAACTGTCCAATCTATTTTAGAAAGGAGTATACCGCTTTTGCGAATTACTGCGTTTACCTTGAAGATTTACCATCGTTGTTCAGTGTCAGTGCTATTTCTCTGAACTGTTTTGGATCCGTTCAATTTGGTGTTGGTTCCGCAATACAAGATTGCTGTGCTCCCCACGTCTGCGTATTTTATGTTGCAAACGGCCATCGTGCTGCGTAAATTAAAGGCCATGACTATTTTAACTCATCTGCACTTGTATTTAAATTGGTTTTAACGAAGAAGTATTTTTATTTATTATTTGTATGTTGTTTCTAAAATGTTACTGAAACTGTTTCGAAATTTTAAGAAAGCATTTTCAAACTTGAATTTGAGTGAATATTGTGTATCAATTATTT
The DNA here is from genome assembly GCA_023313725.1 of Lithobius niger. Lineage (NCBI taxonomy): Eukaryota > Metazoa > Arthropoda > Chilopoda > Lithobiomorpha > Lithobiidae > Lithobius > Lithobius niger. The sequence continues at coordinate 37,281 of JAHWFP010095760.1, forward strand.
GTATGAGTTGTACCAGAAAAATAAATCCATGTTCATTTCATAACTTTCAAAATTATTTAACTTCTTTATTGCAATAAGCTTTAGCTAGTATTAATATTTGGCTTATGTTAATCTTTATTATTGTGATTCTTCTCTTTCTCCCCCTCCCCATAAAGTCTTCTGTACAAGTCTAGTTTCAGCATATTAGTTTCTGATTAATTTCACTAAATATCTGTGTACGATTAATTTTTCACGTAAGAATAAAAAAAACCGAAATCATTACCCAACTGCCTTGCCAAATTGTATTGATTAAGGAATTTAAATCCATAAAAAGATTAGAATTCATGAGGCAACATTTGAAATGAGTTGGACTTCGTTTGAAAGTTTTTGTGGCTGCAGAGACACCAGCTCTACTTCGGACCATGATTCACTAAAAAAAATCGTAGTAGAATCGTAGTTTCTCCGTGTGCTTCAATGCAGGTGTGTGTGGAGCAGTTCTGGATGTGGATCTTGAAGGTTTTATGGGTAAACAACTTTGTGATATGCATAACTGTACTAGAATGGTAGTAATTTTACCCTCAAGAGAGGTTTTCCTGCGAGATATCCAATCTCCACGCACTTGTGTAATATGGTGTTGGATCAACAGAGCGTTCAGCATTCTATACTGGGTTAGATTTGTGGATGATGTTTGCTCTGTGTTGCATAAGCATGAATAAAATAAATAGACATAAATCGATGTAAATAATATAAAGGCAAATTAAAGGCCTCTACCTTATGTACTGCATTTTATATCCATATAATAATAATAATAATAATAATAAAATTGTTTAGCCGATTGTAAGAGTTCGGCAAGGAGACGGAAGGGCATGGCCACTGACACCGTTCCCATTTATTAAAAGGAAATGTTATGTTTTGGAGATTTAAAAACTCAAGAGTTGAAGCAGGCCAATTTTGCGGTGCGAGGAGATCACCGACAGGTTGAGCAAAATATTGTTAATCGTACGTTCGTTGCAGGAAACGTGAAAGGTCCACCTGGAGAAGGCCCCGACGAAAAGCTGATATGGTCTTGGACATGACAAGGTCGTCCGGCAGTGAGTTCCATGGATTCACCACCCGAAGAGCGAAGAAATACTTTCGACAGTCCAACCGTGGTTTATTAACTACCAGTTTAAGGGAGTGTCCACGCGTAGCTTTATAATGCGACATGTCAAAGAAGGGGGTGATAACTGGGAAATTTTCGTGTAAAATCTGGTAAGTCAGGGCAAGATCTGCATGCAGGCGACGCAGTTCTAATGGTTGTAGGCCCGCACGCAACAAGCGTTTACCGGATTTCAAGTTTCCCATGTCTGGAAGTGATCTTGTAAAGAAACGCTGTACCGACTCCAAATGGTCAATGTCAGACAAAAGGTATGGAGACCACACAGGGCTAGCGTATTCAAGAAGTGGCCGTACAAAGACCTTAAAAGCCCAGACACGGGTGTTAGAATTTGCTCGAGCAAAACAACGATTTACGATGTGAAGTCTCTTGAAAGCTTGTGCAGTTATTTTTGCACAGTGGGTAGAGGGTTTTAGGTCAACTGTGAACCACACACCGAGGTCCTTAGCCAAATCCAAAGTGGGTAGTAAACTACCGTTTAAATGAAAAGGGGCAACAGGGTTTGTTTTCCCAAGGTGAAAAGAAAAACATTTCTCCACAGAAAGTGGCAGTTGCCAGACTGTTGACCAGTCAGAAACAGCTTGAATCGTTGAATCCAGTAGGTCGTGGTCACTTGTGACAAGTACTTCCGTACTTGCCTTTACATCGTCAGCGAATTTAAGATTTAAAACATCAGATGTAGGTTGAGATGGTAATAAATCGGACGTGAATAGAACAAATAGTAGAGGCCCCAGGACTGAACCTTGGGGAACCCCACTTGTAACTGGAAGGCTAGTTGATAACTCCGTAGCAATGCGCACTTGCTGAGATCGATTCTGTAGAAAAGCTGTTAACCAACCTAATAGAGGGTTTCTGAAGCCAAGTCTGGTTAGTTTTGCCAGAAGTTTTGTATGTACCACGGAATCAAAAGCACGTTTGAAATCAAAATATATTACATCAGATGCAACACCGATGTCAGCAGCGGTTGTCCACCGATCAAGTGCTACAAGTAATTGAAGGGTAGTAGATCGTTTTGGGAGGAAGCCGAATTGATTGCAGTCAAGTAAGTTGCAGTCAAGCATGGTTTCCCGAATAAATGCCTCCATGATTTTACATGGAACCGAGGTTATAGCTATTGGTCTATAATTTTGTGGCAAGGATGCATTTCCCTTTTTAAATATTGGGGTTATAATTGCTTGAGACCAGTCTGTAGGAATTTTACCAGAAGATAGCGAAAGTTTAAAGAGATATTTATTTCTATGAGTGTATATTGATTGTGTTTCCTCTCCCTTTACCTATGACCCAGCCCATTCTGTTGAATAGAGTCCTGGTCACAGTTGTTCCTTAATAACGAGTCAGTACATTTTCTTTACGCCAATGGACAAATGGCCATATCAGTAAAGGTGGTACGGTAGTGATCTTGCAAAGGGGAGAATTGAGTCGTAATGGCACATCAACAGCTAGGTCACTAACGCCAACCTCAGTCACAGTGCAGGGTCCCGGGATGCCACTGCGCGACACGATACACAGATGGTGATGGTTAGCCGGTTTGAATCTGGGTTACATCACTTGAATGAAATTTAAATGCTTAAAGGGGGTTACTGTACTAAGTTATTTCTAGGACATGATTTTCGCCGATTGCATTTTCCAATTTACCTTTAAATTACATAAGATCGAGCAATTAGAGGTAATATGAACATATTGATAATTCAGTTCAATTCACAGTGAAAGAGGGGGTTACTGTACTAAGTTATTTCTAGGACATGATTTTCGCCGATTGCATTTTCCAATTTACCTTTATATTACATAAGATCGAGCAATTAGAGGTAATATGAACATATTGATAATTCAGTTCAATTCACAGTGAAAGAGGAAGTCAAACAGAACGAACTTGCTTTCCTTCACTTTTTGGTGTGTAGGGTGTGGTTTACGAGCAATCATCGTTTAACTGCGCTGCCATAACACTCGCAATGCTTGGGCAAAAAGTATTATAGAAATGTGATATGGGGTCGGACAGAGTCCACTGAGGTAAACCTCCTTTGGTAAGCATACGCCCACTTCGGTAAACCTTCCTCCTCTGGTAAACCTACTCCCTCCTCTTTGGTAAACTAACCCCTTTTCTGTGTAGGTTTTCTTGAGTGATGTCATAGTAGTGACATCAAGGTTTACCGAAGCAACCGGAAGTAACGTCAATGTTTACTGGAGTGACGTCAAGCTTTACCGAAGAAACCAGAAAGTGATGTCATGGCTTGTAAGGTTTTCTTGTCACAGGTGGTTTTCTTGAGCGAAGTTAAGGTTTACTGAAGCAACCAGAAGTGATGTCATGGTTTGTGAGGTTTTCTTGAGTGCTGTCAAGGTTTCCTTGTGTAACATCTAGGTTTCTTCGAGTAATGCAAGGTTTTCTTTTCCGGTAAACTTATCCCCTCCTCTCCGGTAAATTTTGCCCCAAGTTTTCTTGAGTCAACCGGAAGTGACGTCAAGGAGTGGGAGTAGAAGGTTTACTCGAGTCGTTGAGATGCAAGAGGATGTTTGTAGGATGGCTTACTCAAGGAGGCACTCCTTGAATTTTCAGTCCGGTTTACTCGAGTTTAGTGTTAAATGTTGTAATGTATTTTTTACTAACTTTATATTTCCACTAGGTCTTGCTCGAATTTTCGGTGTGGATTTACTCAAGCTAAATGTAGCGTGTTTTTCTACTATCTTTATGTTCTCCTAAGGGATATATGCGCGTGCATATTATACTTTCATTAAATTTGTGATACGGTTTATTGATTTTAAATTGAATTAAAGTGGGTGACGACAAAGGCAGATTAGCCTCTAGTGCCCAAGCAAATCTTAAAATAGAGACATGTTGTCAAAAGAAGACTTCCAGTTATCAACACTGGAGGCACTGACAATGTGTTGTGGCAATCCATTACACAGCCTAAAAGATATTTGGGGAACAGTTTGAGGCTGTGATCACGAGTATTATTAGAGTGGGCAAGGGTGAAGAAGGTGCTAGATGAGCGAGTCCTCCCCTCACCCCTGTCACTCCTGAAAGAAGAACGTCATTCCTGTCGTAGCTAGTACTGAAGGAAGTAAGACCGAGGCATGCCAGCCTTTCGACGTAGGGAAGAACAGAAAGACAGAAAGAACGTTTGGTGAAATACCGAAAGGTGCATTCAAGAAGTTGATAAGATTTCTGGTAAAATGGTCTCCGTGATTGGATGCAATATTCAAGGTGGAGTCTTACATAGTATGTGATAATTAGTTTTAATATGGAAGGACTAGCTGAAGTGAGATACTTGAGAATAAAATTACCAGTACGTGTAGCTTTGAAAGCAATAGCAAGAGCATGGGAAAGAAATTTTAAGTGAGAATCAATGAGAATTCCATGGTCACGTATTTCGGTAACAGATTGGAGAATCATAGAACCGAGGGAATATGTGTAGTTAGTGTTACCGTTCCCAAGGTGTAGGAACCTTGCATTTAGCATAGTTGAAAGAGCTCATTTTGGTTGGCCCACTTCAGTAGGCAATTAAGTTCATGTTGCAAAACGATGTAGTCTTGTCGGGAATTGATAGGGCAGTAGACTTTAAGGTCGTCAGCAAACAAAACAATGGCAAGTTACCGAGTTGGATAAGTAAACAATATAGAAGAGAAAAAAGTGGGCCAAAAACAGAAACCTGGGAAACACCAGAAGAGACAGAAGCCCAGTCAGAAAGAGAAGATCCCGATCGAACTCTCTGCTTACAGTCATTTACATATGAAAATAGGATACTATAGAGAAAATGAAGGGTACCAGCGGCATGGAGTTTTGAAAGAACAGAGTCAAAAGGTTTGGAAAAGTCGAAATGCAGAGATTAGGTAAAGTATAAGGCCCCATTCATAATATTGATTTCGACGCGTACGCGTGAATTATGATATTTGACTAGTTTATTTTGAGCATTTAATCTTTTAGCACACCACGTTTTCCTTTCTTGTGGCGCCGATAGAATCCGTTGATGCCGCCATTTTCCTATCCCAGCATGCAACAACTAAGCGTGCGAGCGTCGCTTGGCGCTCACCGATCAAAGTCCAGTAGATATTCGCGTGACGCTTGAAAATAGCAAAACGCGCGCGTTGGCCCACCTGCTCTACATTTATAAATGCTCGTGCTTAAGCGTTGACCATGGGAAAAACTCGTGCTTCACGCACCGAGCGTCACGCGTAAGCGTCGAAATCCATATTATAAATGGGGCCTAAGTGTGATACAACCAATCCCTTCTTTATCCTTTTGTGTTTAGTGTCACAATAAATTGTATATTATTAAGAGGTAAGGGTTTGGTAACACGAAGTTGAGGTTTAGTACGGAACTGTTTAAGGCTGTGGTTGGAGAAAGACCAAGATAATGTTAGATTCTAAGACGAAAGAGCTGATGTGGTCACTGACTTTACTGATGTATGGAGAAAAAATTGCATAAGGCTTGGGTTGGTAGAGGTGGGGGCGAACGCTGCACCCGTTTGGCGCAACATTCTTCGTAAACATCACCTTCTATAGAACTTGTTATCCGGATTTTAAAATTTATTTTCAATAATACCTATACATTAGGTTTCAAAACAACTACTTCTTCCAAACCTCAGGGTGCCCTATGGGAGGCATACTCAGTTCCTTCTTGTGCGAGGCTTGATTCTCACCTTACCTAACACCTTTTACAGATTTTTAATTATAGCAGATATGTACATGACATATTTAATCAAGTTTACCCTAATGAGACTTTGATGCCATTACTAAAGCATACGACTTTTATTCAACGTTTCAGTTCACCTTTGAGACACCCGTTTCTAATCAGTTATCGTTTCTCGACCTTAATCTTAGGTTTACCTGTGATGCAGTTACGTACCGACATTTTATCAAACCCACTCAGCTCTCACGAGTTATTCCTTTTTCTTCCCATTCACCCCATCTGCGCTTAAAGGAGAAGTGCGTCAAGTTTTCCGCAACACTCAACTTTCCCCTGAAATTCCAACTGCTCTTGCTCAAATTAAGCCCAAGAATCTCTTTGCTGGATACCTTTCTCCCGTCGTAGATAAAATTTGTTGCACCAAATGGGTCCAGCGACCCCTCACCCCGACGCTATTTTTGCTCCATACCTCGGTAAAGTCAGTGATCACGTCTGCTCTTTCCTCTTAGAATTGAAAATTAACTTGGTTCTTTCTCCGACCCCAGCCTTAAACAGTTCCTTACTAAATCTCAACTTCGTGTTACCAACCCTAACCTCTACATTTTATCTACGCCCTCCCATGTGCCGAGTTCCCCAAAATCTATTTGGGACAGATGGAACGTGGTATGGCCCGTCTCTCATCTCACATTCGCAATATTAAAGCCTAAAAGTTTTCTACTGCACCGGCCCAGCATGCATTTCTAACTGGACACAAGCTCGACGCCTTTCACTTCACCCCCGTGTATAACGAAACCCACTATTTTAATAGAGTTAATCTTAAAACTTTCCTTATCCTACTTCATAAAGACACTGTTTTCAACTTTCAGATTCCAACCCATTCCAACCTCCAATCTTGGCTCAAGTTTTTTCCTTCTCATTCCCTAATTTTGTTCCCCAGCAGTCCACATTCCTGAAAAAAAAAAGGTACAGACGGGTGTGTACAAGCCTTGATGTTCAATTTTTATTTCCTGGAAACATTGTCTTCTCTAGCAGGTTCGTACTGCTATTGTCTCCCCCCCCCCCCCCCCACAATCAAAACCAAACATACAAACAATAAATAATAATAATAACAAACCCAACTTTCCCTCCCCCACTTCCACAGCTTCTAATCCATCACTTCCATCATCCTTTTCAAACATCGAATTTTCCAATATGGCATCGTCCTGGAGATGGTTCTTTAGTGTTGTGTCCTGTGTTTTTTAATGTTTTCCTTTGAAAATGAAGACAAGTTTTAATCTTCGGAATATTAGGTGTTTTTAAATTTCGTGTAATGCGTAGTGCTCCATGTGTTTTTACATAAATCTAAACCGCATTTTTCAAAACTTGTTCTTCTTTTGCATATTCAATGTGCATGGGGATAATAACGAAGCTTCACACACGACAAATGGTGTGGCCAGCAGGCTTAAACTGGAAGTCTGTGGTGCGTAAACTCCTGTTTAAAGGAGCGTTAGGCCGTGACAAGAATTAAAGACCCAAACAATGCGCAACACACAACTGAATTAATACGGTTTTAGGTAACTACGGCTAACATTACAAGAAAGGCCTTGAACAACTAGAAGTTAATAAATAAATTGGAGTAATTTATTATAATATATTTTAAACGTTATACAAAACATAAACTTTGCACGTATATAAATTGTAGTCCAACAACGTTTTTAAATTTTAGTGTAATAAAATATTACACTAAAATTTAAAAACGTTGTTGGACTACAATTTACAGGCTTGAGTTTTCCAACACACAAGTGCACAATTGTACGCACACAGCTTAATGACGTGAGTAACTTGTGAATGAAAACCAATAAGTCGAAGACATCACGGTACGAAATATGGTTTCGTCAAACACTTTTCTTATCTTAGTTGTGTACTGAATCATTTCTCATCTGGTTTCCCAAAAATACAGGAGGGCTTCTCTGCTTTACAATTGCTAAAATGGTAGGAAAACCACTACAGAATCAGGACTCAGAAGCAGAACAATTAATTCATCCCAAAGTAGAGTTAAACCCTTTCTGCACCTTTGGACTTAATGCACTGACTCAATTTGAGTTACGTTGGAATACTTTTTGTTCACCCAGAAACTGGGCAAATAACAATAGCAATAACTCTCGGACTGAATGCGAAAGAACACACACGCAAATTAGGCATCATAAATTTCCATATGGTTAAATTCATGGTAAGTGAACGATAAACCAACATACGAGCATTTGACACAAAGAACCTTCGACGACAAAACATTCAAGCCAACTGAAGAATATATAAAGTCCAAATATTCTACTACAAATAATTTAAAAGACAGAAAATGCATAACCTGAATATTGATGCTTGTGCAAGGCTGACGGACAGTTTTCGTGGACGGAGAAATTAAGAAATAAATTGCGACAGGTATACACATGCTCCCTGCCACAGAGCTGCGCTGGACTAGCCTATTACCAGCACAGACACTGATAATGCAATACTTTAAGCGAAACGCACAGCCTCATTATGAAGTTTAAAATTTACATACAACTTAAGAAAAAAAATACAATTTCAATTATTACATAAACCTAGAAACTATGTTCACTACAATTTTAATCGTTTCAAAAATAATAAACTTGGTAATTAAAAATTTAAATTAATAAAATATTACAAAATTACACAAAAATGACAGGTATGAGGAGCCCTCCCAGTGCACCTGTTCCAGGTGGGAAGTGCTCAATCCATACCTAAGTTCCGAGATACTGCCTCACAAATCCCCCCTCCCTTGAAGACTGTGGACTCCGCTCCACAACCCCCAAGCAAAGAGAGAATTCAGAAACGACATCTCAGGCAACCGAAAATTCATTCAGAAATTGCAGAATAAAAAACTTTAAGAAAAAGAAAACAAAATCACCGCTTAAATTACAAAAATCGTTTTATTACCCAATTCAAGTTCACGCTTAACCAACATTTAAACAACTAACTTTTGTTTAGGGACCTTAAACTTAATCCTAATTCTCTCCTTTACAATTTTGCAAAAGAAAAAGAAATCCAAGGGGAAAATCAAGGTATTGATTTTTATATAATCTAGAAACATTCAACTTTACATTATACACTGAAGAGATTATTCTTATTCTTATATACACTAAAGAGATTATTACACAAATTGAGATTATTCTTTCCATTAAACTCCACTTCAGAAAAGTAACTTATTTAATCCCAAGTTTAGCTTTTAAAATTGCTAACGGCAAGCTTTCATTCAACAGAAGAAATAAAAATTATTTTATTTGAACACTACCCTGAATTCTAGTAATCTTTTTAAGTTTCCTAAATTCTAAAGTTTTCCACTTCAATAACCAATTTAGGTAAATCTAGCATTGTACAACTGTATCCTTACAACTTAAAACTTAAGTGAAAAACCTTAAGTAAGGTTGTATCATTTATTTACAATTAATAAAAAAATAATGGGGAAGACAAAAAAAATTTAATTTCACGTGGACACAGTACTATTTAATTTCATGACGCAGTACTTAAAAAAAAGTTAAATTTCAAATTTTACAAGTTTCACACATTTATTTGCACAAAACAAAAGCAAGACGTCAGGCGCACATGGAAGACTTTGTCAAACGTATAGCCCTGGGTCGTATTATTGAAGAAAAACATAAAATAACTTGCGTGAAAGAGAAAAAAAAGCTCATTTTAGGAATGATATACTTTTTCTTACATTATCTTACGTTAAAACCAACACAAGGAGGAAATCATTCTACACGTTGCCCACATAGTATCTGTTAGAATCAGACCACCAGTCAGCCCACAAAAATGAGTATCACAGAAGTTTATTTATTTACGCTACTACGCAGTAGGTAACGCTCTTTTATACCAAAGCCGTAGAGATTAAACCAACAAGTATTAGCAATCACTGGTAACAATTTTCGTATTAAAGAAAAACCAAGAACCCGTTAGAAAAATGAAACTTAGAGGGAGTAATATATAATTTCCTAGTAGTAGGATTATGTGACCAAACCAGTCGCCGAACCCAGCGTTACCATTATTGTAACGAAACGACACGGCAAACCTTATACAAAAATAAACAAACTGGGGAGGGAGGAATTTATGTTGAACACAGTAAAACATTGATAACACGCGTGAACGTCTTTTCAGGTCAGATACCGCTTGAGATGCGCAATGTGATGGGTTCCCTTCACTATTTTACCAGTTGCGACCGGAGATAACCTATACGTGAGCAGGTTTAACACTTCAATTACCTCATAAGGCCCTGTCCATTTTTCAGCTAATTTTGCATTAAATTTAAGTGCCTTATTACTTATAAAATGTACTTTTCTAAATGCGCAGGTCTCCTTTTTCAAATACAACTTCCCTTCTTTTCTCATCAATTGAAGCTTTGTGGTTTTCGGCTTGTTCATTCTACAAATATTGTGCCAACTCAACTGCTTCTCTTAGATTTTCCGATAAAACCATAGCCCACTTTGTTGGGTTATATTCAGTTGGAAAAGCCGACGCTAACTCCACATCTGTTGGTATTCTGATTTCACGACCCATTGTGAGATATGCAGGTGAAAAACCTGTTGCTTTTGAAATCGTAGACCAGATCGATATTGCTACCAAGGGAAGATTTTCATCCCACTTTTTATGTTGTCCCTGCAACTGCTTTGCGATCATACTCTTAATATTTCCGATTTGTCGTTCCGCTCGATTGCCCGAAGGTGCATAAAATGACAAGAAACGCTGTTTAACTTTCTGAATTGTACACATTTCACGAAGTAAATTCCTGCAAAATGTTTGTACGTTATTGCTAATTAAAATTTTCGGTAAACAATCTCAGAAACACTTCTTCCACTAACATTTTAGCTACAGTTTGCACTGTTGAATTTTTTAACGGAAAGATTTCTGGCCACTTTGTAACATTGTCAACTACAATTAGAATGTGCATGTTATTACTAGAGCTTCTGGGATATGGCCCGGCAATGTCAATCGAGAGAACGCCTTCTGGCATTATCAAATTGTTAGCTATCCTCATTATCCCTTTTGGAGCAAGAGAATCTCTTTTATGCTTTTGACAAATGCTACATTTAGCTATATACAATCCTATCCCTTTATGCATCCCATACCAGGTAAAGCTCTTCTGCAATACTGCTGAAGTTTTAAATACTCCTAAATATCCTGTAATGTTATTGTTATGAACCAGCACAATTTGTTTTAATTGTTCCTCTTAGGGGAGCAAAATTACAAACCTATCTTTAGCGGTTTTGTCCGAAAAACTTTTCCTATAATCCCGTCCTTTATTACTGCATTTATAGCCGCCCTAGGATCTTCTTTCCAAGTTTAGTATCAGGGAACTTAGTACCATTTTCAATAAAATCCTTAACCTCATTTATTACCTCATCTCTACCGTGCGCTTCACGAAAAAAAAATTCGCATGGTCGTCCGTACAACTCTGAAATAGGTTAACATCGACTGGATTGCGTGACAGAAAGTCAGCTATTTCATTTTGGCTTCCGGGTGCATATACGATTTTAAAATCATACTGCTGCAATCTTAACATCCATTTGCCAGTCTCCCGATGCTGTCTTTAGCATTTTTAATTCACTGTAACGCCTGGTGGTCAGATATTACTGTAAATTTCACACCATCAAGAAAATACTTAAACAACTCCACTCCCCAGACAAGCACGAGACATTCCATCTCGCTCACACTGAATTTTTCCTCATGGTGCTTCAAAGTTCGACTGGCATATTAAATAACCACAGGCTCTTTGCTATGAACTTGCATCAATGCTGCCCCCAAACCAAATCCAGAGGCGTCCGTTCGCAAAACGAAAGACAGAAAAATCTGGGTGTGCTAAAATTGGTGGATTTATCAATGCCTCTTTTAACGTTTCGAAAGCTTTTTGATAGTTATCGTCCCAACACCATTTAACCCTCTGCTTTAACAGCTGTAGCAATGGAAAACAAACAGTGGAGTATCCCTTTAAATATCTTCGGAACCACCTAGTTAATCCTAAGTATGATCTTAATCCCTTTACATTAGGAGGAGGGTTTGCCTCTTTAAACACTTTGTTTTTGCAGGTCAGGTTGTATGCCCTTTTCAGATACAAAATAGCCCAGGATTCGTGTTTCCTTCTCTCTTAACTGTTTTTTCTCGGGATTTAACATTAAATTTGCAAAGTCCAATTTTAAAAATATAAATTCAATATTTTGAAGATGCCATCCCCACTCAAGACTTGCGACCGAAATATCATCTTCGTATCTAAAGAACGGTTTTGAACTGAGACGTTCTTAACAAGGAACATATTAATCTCTGCAAATACCTCCCGCTATTCTTAAGGCCAAATTCCATCGTTAAAGGAGCATAGAACCCTCCCGGTACACAAAATGCAGCTAGTTCACTTGATTATCTAAACCAATTTGCCAGAAAGCTGATTTTAAATCAAAAGGCGTTATATACTTTGGATTGCCTATACTGTTTATGATGTTATCTATTGAGGGGAAATCATAGTTGTCATCTTTCGTTATTGAATTCAAAAGCTTATAATTTATTACCATTCTATAGGTCCCATACGATTTTAATCATAAAAATGATGGAGCAGCCATTTTACTTTTAGTTGGTACTATTAAACCTTGATCCAACATGTCTTATATAATCCCATTTAAAATTCTTTGCTTAACTGGATTTACTTGGTACGCCCTCTGTGCAGGAGTTTAACATTAGGGTTTACTTCTATATGCATTTCTACTAAAGAAAACCGTCCCAACTCCTTTCTAAATACTCTGGCGTATTTTAAGAAAAGTTGATGAACATCAAATTTTTGTTCCCTAGTTAAATCTGCTTCTGCTTTTGCTTTAACTTGTTCCCATGGATACTGCCCATCCACCCGAAGTGAAGGTTTAGCCTTATTGTCACTGCTAGTCAAAAATTTACGCCTAATAAAACTATCTCGGCTTCTCCACCATTGTTGTGCGCTGAAATGCAACAAAATTCCCATCTCAAGCATATATCTGACCCAAAATAACACCAAACGGTAAGTTCTGACAAACAAAAACTGTGTATTCAATCACAACGTCAAGTACACCAATTTTTGCTTTAAACTTCGATTTTTGAAAAATTTGCCAAGCAAAGGCTCAATCTGCAAGATTTTAACTCCTTGTTAGCACTATTTTTTCCAGGCACTCTCAGATACTAGCGTGTTGGAAGCCATACCTAAGTTCCACCGAAATATGGCCTCACAAGTCATTCCCGGTGCTTACTTAATATCGAATATGAATAATTTTATTCAATCTGCCTTAGAACAGAATGGGCACGAAAAAGATGCCATTGTTATAGAACCGAATCATAATACTTAAAAATGATTTGATTACATTACAATTTGATTATCAATAATCTTAGTAACGGAGTTTCGTTTTCGGGAGCAAGAGTTTAGGCTCTGTATTGGGATTCCTGGAGGGTAACTATAGTAAATCTATACAAGGACAAAAATTTGTCGATGTCATGGGGATTAATACGATATTCATTCACACTAATATAGTTACCTAGTCCTACATCAATGCCGACACTCAACCGTGTATATACTCTTTCTATACTGGTGTACCTCCAGGATATAAGATGACAATTGCTCCTCAATTATGGATAAAATTCGAAATCGTATCTGGTTAACTTCTCAAGACGATGAAATATTAAATCTGAATGATGAAACCCTCACCGTCAGACTTCATTTAAGATAGAAAAAATAAAATTTTAACATATTTAAGAAATATATATTAAAAACAGTACCTTAGTATTTGCCTAAAAACAATAATAAATAGACATAAATCGCTGGAAATCATACTAAGGAAAATTGGAAATAAGCCAACAGCGAAAATCATACACTAGAAATAACGTAGTTCAGTAAGCCACCTTTATGCCCTTGCGTTTCGTCGGAGTGGCATGACCCGGAGTCGAACCAGCTACCCAGTTCGCCCCCAGATCACTTGCATAGCGCCTTAGTCGCTATGGCCACATCCTCCACTGCCATAAAGATAACTCACTGAACCCGTTATTAAGGTCACAACCGTGACCAGGGCTCCATTCGACCAAAATTCACTCGGTCGTAGTCAATGGAGAGGGAAGACAAATCATACACTTACAAGGCTCAATAAAGGAGAAAATAAATAGACATAAATCGCTGAAAATAATACTAAGGAAAATTGGAAATAGGCCAACAGCGAAAATCATACACTAGAAATAACTTAGTTCAGTAAGCCACCTTTATGCTCTTACGTTTCGTCGGAGTGGCATGACCCGGATTCGAACCAGCTACCCAGTTCGCCCCCAACAATTTCTACATTTCTATTGTATACATTCTACATTTCTACATTTCTACATTCTACATTTCTAGTGTACGATTTTCGCTGTTGGCTGATTTCCAATTTTCCTTAAAAAGAATAATAACGATGAAAGGATTTAACAGTATTCATAATAACGGTAAACAGTTAACGCCAAACAACAGAACTATTGTTAAATATCTGGTTAGTGCTAGAACATTGCCTGAATATAAACGTGTCTTTGTAGCATGATTCGTCTGTGGAAAGCTGTACTTGTCATGAGTATAACCCCCTAGTCGTCACCAACTCAACAACGTGAACTCGGATATTAGAATATAATACAAAAAAACGAGATTTGTTCCTGCACGTTGCTGACAGTTATCTTCTGATTAAAGGTAAATTGCTCAATATCGACAACAATAATTTTATGAATGCCGTCGCCATCACTCTCATCAACCATGAGCCCATGACATCTTTTGCAGTATTAAATATCATCTGAGCAACAAGCTAGTGAACGAATTAAATTACCCAAGGTACGGTACTACCACAAAAGTTTTGCTCACATATGGCTCGACCAATCAAGTGTCGTTTTTGGTTCATTTAAAACAAATCTTGGGATTTTTCGAGGATTACAATAAGGTAGTCTACACCAGCAAACATGACAGTGCTAACATTATCCAGGGCTAGCAATGACGATGCAATATTTCAAGCAGCCACTACTTCCAATAACATTTGTACTGAGCAGCATTTCCGCACGTCACGGCATCCAACGACCAAAATCTTAAGACTTTTCAAGGATTTGGGGTTTAGGCACTGGCATTACGACAGTTGCTAATTGCCACAGAAAAACTCGGCCGTTTTCGTTCAATGCAACCTTCAGGATGCTCACGTGACTTTAAATTTCGAGCATTATCCCTTCCTGGATTTGAACGTAAATTGCACTACTGGTGAATACTCCATCTTCTACAGAATGGGTCGAGAGTTTAGGCGAGCTTTCTACAACTGGGAGGATCTGTGCAACGATTCGGTTCAGTGTAAAAAAAAAACGTATCCCCTAGTGGTTTTAGACTATTCCAAGCAGCCGGAGCAACTTCCATCCCCCATCGTGGATGTGCAAGTAAAGATGCAATTTAATTCAGCCATTTCAGCTAACATATGTTGATAGGCAACAGAAAATGAGTTTGGTATTAGACAGGTGTAAATTTGAAGTAGTTTTTCTTTTTCTTGTTATTGCATTTGCATCATCAGGATCATAGTTCTCGTGAGAAAATTGAAAACCAGTACGCCATCCTTCTTCATATTCCTTGTATTCGTACTTCAGTTTTGGTAAACTGCAAAATATTATGCATTTTTAGCATTAAGTCTATAGGAGTACTCAACAAACTCAATACACTCAAATAACATCCATGCGAGCAATAGTTGTATTTAAAAGAATTACCATTACTACATGTGAAAAAGTCACTTTTTTGGATGTGAATACTGATTACTTTAAAACGTAGCTACATCGTAGAGCGATGTGGGTTTGCGTAGGTTTATCATCCATTTATTGACTGTATAGGGTCGTTTTTCATCCTAGGGTGTAGAGGTAATCTGTTGGGTTTGGATTTGTTTTTCTAAATTGGTTACCTGAGAATAATTAACAGCATCCCCAGGATATATGCCAGGTGCTAGATTGATCAGACGTTTGTCCCTCGCATCATAAGTGCCATAGCTTAAATTAATGCCCCACTGGTTGACATTCTTTAATACCATGTCGACATTTTACTTGGTAGCAGCGTCCTTAGATTCTAAGGGCGTAGGCAAGGTCTTCGTATTTTTATCATGAAAATGACCATCGGTTTCTTCCTTCAAAACAACATCAGCTTGAAGATTTATCACATCAGTTTCTAAGTCATTTAACTGAGAATATGTTACCGCATCTTTGAGGTCTACACCAATGTCAAGATTAATTAAATGGTTGAGTTGCATGTTGTAATCCATCAACACTTTTGAATCAACGTATTCTTTAGTGGCCACATCCAACACCACTCTTGAATCAATGTATTCTTTAGCGGCCACATCCAACACCACTTATGAATCGACGTACTCCTTAGTTGCAACACATTAAATTGTGAGGGGTTTTCAACGTTTTTAATTCATTTTTTTTTTTGCTGTAAAATGTCCGTCACAGTCTTCCTTCAAAACAGCCTCGGATTGAAGTTTATCGATGCTGCCTTCTGGGATATTTAACTATGAATAAGTTACCATATCTTTCAGATCCATTCCAGCAGCGAGATTAGTTATTTCGCATATCGTAATCCATCGTCACTTTGAAATCGGCACATTATTTTGCTGCAACATCTGCAGATTGTATAGGGGAAATGACATCTTTAATGTGTTTATCTTCAGCAGTGTAATGCCCATCAGAATCTGCTTTCATGTTGAGTTTAAAGAGCTTTACATTGGTTTCTAATTCGACCAACTGATTGTCTTCAGGCTCTATAGCTGCTCCAATTTTATTTAAGCGTTTATTCTGCATGTCGTAATCTTGGGTTAGATCTGGCATAAACCCCACTTCCGGAGCTCCTTTCACCTCTCTCTTCACTCGCTTCAAAGACTGTTCGAATTGATTTACCGGCATCTTTTTTTATTACATATTTAAAAGCAAAAGTTAAATCCTTGGTTTTTTTGTTTTTTTTTTATTTGTTGGTCAATGATGTTGTTAATGAGGGCCACACGGTTTTTTTTTGCTATATACACTGAAACCAAATTCATGACATTCAGTTGGGAAAATTTTTCCTTTGTTATATTGGGTTGGATGATCCCATAATCTACATTACTCGAAAGTTTCAGTTCTTGGATCATTGTTAATCACGTACACAGAGTTGATTTTACTGAACTTATGACAATAGCTTGCTGGAATATGAAAGCAAGTTATACCATGGCTTTAATATAATGTTTCCATTTAGTTTATCATTTGTTTAAGATTTGTTCTTATAGACCCAAGTTCTAAGACAGAGAATTTTATCGGATGTGCTGTTCTTTTTACACGAAGGGAAAGAGGAGGAACTGGATGTAGATAATTGAGGTAATTGTGTAAAGGCAATGAGACCGGTTTTTTATCGCCAAATCGACCTTTTTATTTTTTGATGCATATTGTTTTAAGCTTCTTTAGCACGTTCTGAATTTCAGGGTTTTCGGGTCTGGTCCATCCTTTACATTTAATATCCCTGTTTGAAATAGGAGAACGTATTCCTTTTAAATCCTTATCTCCACAGATCGTGACAATACGTACTTTATTCCATTTTTTAATTTGGTTCCATTCTCCATATTAATTTCCAGGAAATTTTCTTCCAATAGATTTGAGAGATGCGTATGCCAGGCAGGATGAGACATTTTGGAATTATTATTTGCAGGGGTGTGAAGATCCAAAGAGAAAGAAGACAGCATGAAAATGGCAAAGATGGTTTATTTCGCGAGGCCTGGGTTTAGCAAGAGTTGCTTACCCACGTTTCACCTCCAAAAAACGACAAGAGACCAAGCATACAACACAAGACCTCGAACCAGTTCGTGACTCGATAACAATGGCCAAACATTGCAATGTTAGTTACCCAACAATAATATCACCAACATTCCCCAGGCATAACTAACATAATACCCAA
This sequence comes from Lithobius niger, assembly GCA_023313725.1. NCBI lineage: Eukaryota > Metazoa > Arthropoda > Chilopoda > Lithobiomorpha > Lithobiidae > Lithobius > Lithobius niger. The sequence continues at coordinate 54,987 of JAHWFP010095760.1, forward strand.
TTAGTCGACTTATCAACAACCAGCAAAAAATGCATAACCTAAATTTGTACGCAAAAACAAATACAACTGCTAACAAATAAACGCAGTCATAAAGATGTTTACCATTTTCACGAAGGAAAACAGTGTTAAAGCAAGGCACATTAACACCTGAAATTAAAACGATTTAAACAATTTTTAAAACGGTAGAAACTATTTAAACGCCTCGACCTCCAACACCCTAAGTGAAAAGCACCATAGGGCGGTCTTAACATTTGTTTCACCAAAATCGAAAAACTACTCCAAGCAAAAAGCGGCATTCATCACACTCGTCAACTTTTTACCCGATACATTTTTGGTAAGGGGATCTGCAGGCATTCCATCTGTTGGGCAGAAAACAAAACGACTGTTATTTTTCTCTGCTTCATCCCGCACAAAATTCACTTTCGGTGAATAGTGCCTAGACTGAGCACTACCACCATTTGTTATGAGATCTATTCCGGATTTAGAGTCAGTATGTGAATTAATGGGGTAAATCAATTCTGAACGGCTTAACTCAGAAAGTAAACCTCTTAAGACGAACAATTCTTTTAGTGTGTCTGAAAGTGCAGTTACTTCAGCTTCACAGCTGGAATGGGCAACAAGGTTTTGAGTCTTACTAGACCAAGCTAAGGGCAAGTTTCCAATACTAATTAAATAACCTGTCACTCCCTTACTTCCGGATACGGAATCCCACAATGCATCAGCAAAAGCCTGTAATGGGCCAATTTTTGCAGCATCGTAGTGCATTGTACCCTTCAAATAACGCCAAATTCGCTTCAATGCCATTAAGTGGGCTAACTTTGGATTAGAGGACTTCCTAGCCAACTGGACTACATTGAATAAAATATCTGGTCGACTTTGGATGCTTAGAAACAATAAAGACCCCAACATTTCAAGGTACGTTGTTTTGTTCACAGGTTGTGATTCAGGACAATCATCCAGTACCTTTAATGTTGCGGATACTGTCCGAACGGGATTAGCTTCTGATAACCCAAAATATTTTAATTTGTTAGTAATGTACTTTGAATTACTCAAAGTAATATACCTGTTAGTGTACTCAATTTCATAGCCTATGTATTTTCGGTCAGTAACCTCGACAATTATCAAATGCTCTTTTAGGCTAACAAGAAATGATTGGTAAATACGGTCATTTTTAACACTTATTAATTTGTCATCAACAAACAAACAAAGATATAATAAGTTGTCACCAGAATGTTGGGCAAACACACAAGGGTCGTAGGTCGATTTCACAAGTCCCAGGTGCCGGAAAATATCGCTAACACACTCGTACCAGTTTCGTCCACTTTCGCTTAAACCATAGATGGATTTTTGGAGGAGGCAAACGAGCTCTTGGCCATCTTCCCTAGGTTTTTCGTAGTCTGGTGCTTGTTGTAAATAGACTGTTTGTGTAATTTTCCCAAAGAGATAAGCGGTGACGGTGTCTAGAAAGTGTAACTTATGTTGTAATTTTGCTGTCAGTGCTAAAACAAGACGCACTGAAGAATTCCTTACGGTTGGTGAATATGCGGTGAGGTAGTCCCTCTTAACCTTTTCGTGCCAAGCAGCAGCCACTAGACGTGCTTTTAAGTGATCCGAAGTGATCCGTTTGGGTTCTGTTTGTGGGTGAAGACCCATTTTGACTTAATCAGTTTAGCACCAGGAGAGCGTGGCACTAGCGTCCATACTTGGCGTGATCTCATGGAATCTTGTGCGGCATCCATATCTTTGCACCATGCTGTTGCTTCGACTGAAGTGATAGCCTCCTGGAAGGTGGTGGGTGTAGGGATGGAGGTTGCAGTCAATAGGTGACGTAATAAAATTATAGGTTCCTCGTCATCGTCAAAGTACAGTGGCGCATTAAGTGTTGTGTGGGCGGCTTCATGTGCTCGTCTTTCCTGTATAACTGCTTTGGTGGTTCCAGGCGGGCGTCTACGTCCACAATGGGGGCCATACGTTGGTAAATCTGAAGCTGCGGGGGGAGGATCCTGAATTGGCGGAGGGCCTTGGTGGCGGCATATATCGGAATCATAGTGGATGTTAGTATCTAGGACTGTGCAGGGCCGTAGCGAAGGGTACTTAGTTGGGGGAGGGGGAGTGACTGTCATTGTGCTAACTCATCTTATGATTTTGCCAACTGGTTTAAAGAATGCCATTAGTGCTGCTAGTAAAGTACTTTTGAGGGGTCCGCCAAGCTCAGCTAGGGAGTCTGGGGGAGCGCTGTAAGCTCCCCCAGCGGGGTCCGGGGCGGAGCCCTATTTTAGTGCCCGTTTCTAGCCGCCAGTGAACACTGAAGCAACAAATTGTCAAGCAAATTTTGGTGATTTTTCTAATTTTAGGATGGTAGGTTTCGTAAAAATTTTATTGTGACTAAATCATGTTTTTTTTTTAGATATTTGTTTTTCCAAATTGAATTAAACCGAGTTCTGTTTAGAATTTTATAAACAGGCCAGCTGGCCATTGACGATTGAGGGTTGACTTAATTGTACATTTTGGACTTTTAGGCTGTAATGAATGACGACGACTCCTGTGTGCAAGCATAGGCAGCAGGTCAGGGGCAGAAATTTTTTTTAATGTACTATCGAAAGGTGAAATTAACGAAATCTTTTTCTCAGTTGTATCTCAAACAACGATAGGCCTAGAGGTATTATTGTAAAAGAAAAACTGTCACATTTTAAAACAAAAACATGCTCCAGTTTTTAAATAATGGAGCGTCGAAAGACGAAAGAAATGGCGAAACTTTTTACCTCAGTTTTGTCCAAAACAACTTGATGTAAAATTGGAGCAGAGCTTGTTTGAAATCAACATGCTCCATTTAATTTTTTTCCATTGATTCAGGGGATCTTGGGGACCGGTCATTAGTTATGGCCGTGGGGGTGGGGTGGGAAATGAAAACTTTAATGTGACCACTAAATTTTCGATGACTCCCTCTTCAAAACCTGAAAAAAATGATGTGAACAACCCCACGAAAATATTTTACACCCATCTTTTGTCGAGATTCCTACAAAAGTATGATGAACACACTATTTGCTTGTATGACCACATCCTAACATAGTCAGAAACTAAAATGCAGAAGACGCCAAGAAACCAGGTGCCAAAGTTTTTCTATAACGTTTTTTTAAAAACTGCACTTCCATGAATAGTATTATTAGTTTAAAAACCTTGTGAACCGCATGGGGGGTCTGGGGGACTTGTCCCCCCAGAAGCTGAGCCGTTTTTGGAAATTTTGACTGCTGTAAGTGCCATTTTTGGGGTCCAAAATGACTTTTTTTCCAGTTGGTCCTCCACCCCCTCCCCCTTTGACCTCCCCCTTTTGATGGGACCTTAAAAATTTATGACCTCCCTCTTGAGAGGGTCCAAAAACTTCATGACCCCTCCCATCCTCCAGCCTCTCCGGCGATAAATAATTACCGGTCCCGTAGGGTAATTTTTGCCCTCATTTCGTGGCCTTTTTTGGGGTCACTTTTGTCCTTTAATATGGGATCTTATGAACTCTTATCGTCAAATTTTGGACCTTCGAAATTAACAAGTGTAAAATTTTTAAAAATTTTCATTTGAAAAATGTAGTTGTTTCTGCATTAATACAAATTCAAATTTAGTGGCGATAAGTTAACAGAAAAAAGACAACAGAAAATCAAACAGCTAATTCAATTTTTCCAACTCGGTTTTTGATTTTGCCAACTGTACCCGATTTTCATGAAGTACACAGCTTTAGTTCACGTTACTGTTTTAACTAAAACCAAGGCACTGATGGACTAGCAGACGACCTAGTAAATCAAATAAACAACTGCATTAATGTTTTAGATTTATGTGATATCACAACTTCAGACGGCGATAACTTGGCAGAAGTCCTTACGCAGGGTTTGTTTTATGCAGAGTTTGTTGATATTTCTGTATTACCTAAGAAACGTTTTAAATCCTGGCAGTGATGTTGTGTTTTGGTATATTAATATGTCAGTAATTTTCTACCCTCCTGAAATACCAGTTACGAGTTGCTCCACGCTAAAACCCCTTTTGAGCGGCACTGTCTAACAGAAAAAGAACTATAGGAAGTAAAATAGCCAACTCAATTTTTTATTTTGCCAACTGTGTACGATTTTCGCTAAATTAATTGTTATTACGACTTCAAACTCGGTGGGGATACAGTTTTGTCCACTTTTAATTTTTATTTTCTACATTATCTGTAATACTTATAAGTTATGTTGGTGACATAGCAAACAAAACGACCAAGTCAATTTTTAATTTCGCCAACTACGCATATTTTCGCGGAGCTTCCTTTCCCCCACTCCTTACAGACTAGCGATGCAGGAAAGCAACCAGAAATAATCAGGGGCAGCGTTTCACTTACTACCAAGTTACACAGAAGCGTTGCGAAAACTAATGGAAAAAAAACCTATTGTAAACTTTACTTTCAAACTGACGAAATGATGATAATAATTAACCAGTACTCAAATTTGCAGTGAAAATTGCAGTGAAAATGCAGTGAAAATTTGTCTGATTTTGCCAACTCGACAACTCGAATTTGCCATCTGTATGTGTTTCTTGGATGGTTGGGGGGGGAAGCTCCCCCCCCCCCCCCCCCCCCCCCCAGTTGCTTCGGCCCTGGGACTGTGGAGTTGGCCGCATTGGGCAGAAGTGGTGTCAACAAATCGCCTCCACGCACTCGCTCATCGAAGCGAACATTACGACTGACGAGGAGGTTCTTAGTTTCTAGATCGACTAATAGAAAGCCTATGCTGCGTCGAGCGTATCCCAAAAAAATCGCACGTTTGGTAGTGGGGTGTAATTTGTGCCTCTGATGGACTGGTAACATATAATAAGCTAAACAGCCAAAGACATGTAAATGACTAGATGTGCCAGGGTGACGGTCAGGTCTCCAACGGCTCATTGGTGTTTGATATTCAGAATTACATAAAGGCTTAGTTGGTAACAAGTTATGTAGAAAACAGGGCATCTCTACTGCAAAACGCCATAATCGTATGGGGAGTCTGCCGTGGTCCAATAACGTGGTAGCCTTACGTATAATCGTCTGGAAAGATCGCTCGATTAAGGGGTTGGTTTGCGGTGCATAAGGAGCAGAGTACAGGTGTTTGATCCCTTGGGCCGACAAATAACTATCAAATTGGGCGGACTTCCAGATAGGCTCGTTATCCGTTTGTAGGGTTATGACCTTGTGCTGTGTTTCATTTTGAAGCTGCAGGACAAAAGTGCGTAAAGCGTCAAGGACATCAGATTTCTGGACTAAGAAGAAAGGAAATACCCGGCGTGAAAAATCGTCGATTAGAAGGAATAAATATCTAGCATTGCTATATGTTGGTTCTGCGATTGGACCGGTCAAGTCCCCATGTAGAAATTGCAGGACGTGGGAGGAACGGATTGGGGCAACTTTCGGGAATGGCAAACGTCGGCTTTTGCACATAACGCAGGTCTCGCACGGTTCTTTTGGTGGTGTACCAAAGTTAATGGGGCCAAGAAGTGAGTCATGTTGTATCTTCCTCATTAATGTGTTGGAAGGGTGTCCTAGGCGTTGGTGCCACAGCGTCCAAGACGCTAAATCGTTGGGAAGGTCTTCATGACGGTGCTGGGGCGGCGGCGTGGGTACAGCGGAAGATACCATGACGGAGCATGATGATCAGGCATGATGATGTCACCATCTAGCTTGTACACATCGCAATTAAGTAGAGTCCAACCACCGACGAGCACACCGTCTTTACATATTGAAAACTGTTGATTCCCCGTGGTGACAGTTACACCTTTTCTGTCGAGTCTAGGTGTGGAGATTGGGTTAGCTGCAGCATCTGCAGAATACAAGAAGTTTTCCAGACGTAGAATAAGGTAAGGAGTTCTAATCTTGATAATGCCACGCTTGGTTGCGAATATGCAATTTTCTTTGGATGCCAAGAATATTTTTGTGTTCGTAGATGTTGGGTGATGCAGCCAATCGTCCCTGCACGTGATGTGGCTTGTGGCACCGGAATCCAAGGCGAAGTATTACATAGGATTCGGCGTATCCACAGTGGGTGGCGTATAAATAGTTAGGGCCAACTCGGAGATCGTATCGTCCGTGACACAGCCAAGCTTGGCGGGCTGTGGAGATAGTAGATCATCTGGTGGTACGAGTCACTGAGGTGGAGTGGGGCATGGATATTCGTCTGATATCTGTAACTGTCGGACCGTTGGTTTTGCTCTAAAACGTGACGGGTATCGATTCCCACGAGGCGGAGCTGTAGTTGGATGAACAAGAGGCGGTGGAGCATTACGGGGAACTTGAGGTTGTTCTGCTTCGTATTGGAGTCTTGCACGACACGTCGAGAAATCATGATTAAACCTTCTACACCACGTGCATTGCACCTGGGGACGTTGGGATCTGGCTTCCATCTGGGACGAAGCTGGATTGTTTGGGATTCTTGGCGCCTGATAACGTTTGGACCCATTCCTTTTATTCACAGATAGGATGTGCTCTGGATCATGTAACAAGGACGTAGTCTTCTGCCAGGGTAGAGTGGTTTCATCTTTCTCTGTAATACGGTAGAATGCGTCTGTTAGACGGGCTTCAACCATGTCTAACGTTGGTGCTGCTTCAGCATACAAAGTTGCGATGATCGGCTCATACTTTGATTGCTTTATGCTTCTTAGTGCGTAATGAATAATGTCAGTATCCGTGATATTTCGGGCTGCATTTACGCACATATGACGTATGCCCTTTATCCTGGTGAAATAGGCGCTTATGCTCTTATTATGTTGTAAAGAGATCGAGTGGAACTGGTCCAGGTATTTTAGCTGAACTTCAGTACGTTGGACATGAAATCTGGCATTGAGGTTATCCCAAATAGTTTTCGCATTGGTTTCCTCCAGGTAATTAATAAGTTGGTTATCACTGAGGCATTTTGTTATAAAGTCAAGTGAAAAATTATTGCTAGTGACCCATGCATTACGGATGACCGCTGCAGCATCTGCGGCAGGCATTACTTGCGTAAGGGCTCCTGCATGACCTTCGCGTCTTAAGTGATTCAGGACTTTCGTCCGCCAAAAGCGGAAATTGCTCCCATCGAACAGTTGGATTCCCTTATAAAAGAGATTTAGGTCATTTGATGCCATTGTATAGAAAAAAAAATTGTAGAGAATATTGTAGAAATTATTAACAGAGTGCAATAATGACGAAGATACTTGCGTTATGGATTAGCCATATAGCAGTTGAAAGTTATCCACAAACTCGGGTCCTCACGAAGAGTAGTCTTTGAATGTGGCAGCTTTATCCTTCGTCACTTCGGTAGTATTGCCTCGTTGCTCAGGACGCCATCTTGTAGAAGAAGGTTTCGTCCGTTTTGTCGATTTTTGCCCTTGGATTTCTAGTTATCTTCTCCCTGGAAACCATCGGCGCTGCTACCAAATGCAGGGGTGTGAAGATCCAAAGAGGAAGAAGACAGCATGAAAATGGCAAAGATGGTTTATTTCGCGAGGCCTGGGTTTAGCAAGAGTTGCTTACCCACGTTTCACCTCCAAAAAACGACAAGAGACCAAGCGTACAACAAAAGACCACGAACCAGTTCGTGACTCGATAACAATGGTCATACATTGCAATGTTAGTTACCCAACAATAATATCACCAATATTATTTCTATTTATTTTTATTATATATACATACATTTTCTTTCAAAATAAGAAAAAAGGATAGAGTTTGACATTTTTTTCAGTTTGACACGAACAAAAAGAATGGAAGTTAAAAATTACGATTTTTTCGTGCTACACAAGGATTTCCGAAACTTAGGTATTAAAAAAAATAAGTCGTACCCTTGTTTTTACATTTCGACTCCCGGTTTCAATTGGTCCGCCCTCCTCCACATGTTACTATTAAATTAAAATTATTTACTCACACTGGTAAGCACAACTTGATCACTGTCAATATACGCGGCAGTGTTTCGTTCACAGTGAAGAGGTATGCAAATGCTGAACAACAAGTTCTTACTTGACTTTTGATCCTACCCTACCTGTATGGTTATTCATGTCGAGATTCTCTCCCTTATAGTGGGTTCCAATACCTAACAAAAGAGGAGTTTAGAACCCTTGCCTTGAATGGTACAGAGGACAATGCCATTGATTACATACTCGAGGTTGATTTCGAATATCCCCGCAAGTTGCACGACGCACATAACGATTATTCCCTAGCTCTCAAGAAGCTGAAGATTGAGGAGAAGTTCATATCCCCTTACTCGGGAAATTTAGCGATAGACTTGAAATATGTTAACCCAAACGCCAAACTCGCACCGATACGAATCTGTTACATAAGAAGTATAGTTCATTATCGCAATTCGAAATTCTGCCACGGTCTCGTTCTTCGCCACAAACACAGAATCCTCGCATTCGACCAGAAGCTGTGGATGAAAAATTATATCTAGCTCAATACGACAAACATCAGTGAGCGACGGCACCCTTCGAAAAGGATTATTTTAAACTTAAATAATTCGGTGTTTATTAAAACTATGGAGAACAAACAGAAACTGCTCAACGTTAATGACGCAAGGCCTGCGTTGAAGTACACATCTCAGTCGTACGCTGATTCATTTAACATCTTACATAAAAACCTAGTATAAATTAATCAGTGTTCACGAAGTGTAATAAGTGATCTCCCCACGTACTCGGGGTTCTGTTTATTGGAACTATCAAAGCTGGGGATGTTTAAATTTCATTGTAAGCATATTCAACCGAAGTACGGGGCTCATGCCAAACTCCTCTTCACAGACACTGATAGTCTGTGTTATCAAATCTTAACCGGCGATGTGTACGAAGATATGATGGGAGATAGGGAGCGGTTTGACACTAGTAACTATCCTTCGAACTGCCGTTTATTCAACAAGCATTCGGTAAGATGAAGGACGAGATGGGCCGCATTCCACTCCTAGAATTTGTTGGGTAACATTCCAAGATGTATGTGATTAGAACTCTTGGGAAGACGAGTATCGTGAAAGCTAGGGGTATATAGATATCTTTTGTGAAAAAGAGGTTGGTATTTGATTATAAGTCTGCATTGACATCGACGTTTATAAAGAAAGTAACCTGGGTAAAAATTGCTAGTATTAATCACGAACTGAGTACGGCGAGAGTTAGTAAGTTCCTCCTCTCACCCTATGACGATAAACGTTTTATTTTAAATGATAGTGAAAACACCCTAGCAATTGGCCATCATCGTACGGGTGCTTAGTTGGAGTAAGAAGGCGATTTAGACTTTGCAGTTAACGAGATTAGTGATGAAGAACGGGAAGAGAAAATGCCTAGTTCTTGAAACGATAGTGTCAGAGAATTTAGAGGAGGCAAGGAAAAATGAGGAAAAGGATAAAGCTGCTCGCAGGCTCAATTTGATCCTGAATCGACTACGGAGGTTCGAGGGAAAAGGCAGTCAAGAAATCAAAGGTGGGCCTCGTTGCACCCATACTTAAAGACAAAATTAGAGAAAACAGCAGCTGCTAAGAGAAAAGATTGTGATAAAAAAAACTGAAGAGCGGAGAAAGGAGAGAAATGGAGCAGAGCGAGATGGATGAAGCAAAACGAGTTAGGTTATAAAAAGAAGATGGGCTTGCGCAGCAAAGAAACCATAAATTATTCACATAAATTTAACGATAGTATAACATGCATACACATATCCCTTAGGTGAATATAAAGCTAGTAACATGCAACATTCTCTATTAGAGCAAACCTATCTACCTCGAAGTCCTCAAGTAAGCCATCCTACAATCATCCTTGTGCATCTCGACAACACAGGTGTTAAACTTCTACCCTCACCCCTTGGTATCACTTCCAATTGACTCAAGAAAATCTGGGGGATATCTGGCTCACAACCAATCTAGATCTAGCAAAAGAGATCAGTTCAAAACCACATACAGAGTAGCCTTTAAGTGCTGGTGAAACAACGATGGCTACTTTGTATGTGTTTTTAATTACTAAAGTGCTTTTTAACTTTCTGCTTTTTCAGATCAGTTCAAAACAATACAACAGCATTGGGTTCTTACCTTCAAACAGGGTTTCTTCATTGAAGTTCAATGGACCACCTAATTTTATAGTTATCGGAAAACTATACGCACGACCGCACGGATACGTTGGTATATGGAAATCGCTGCACTCATAATCACTACAACATGCACAATCAAACACATTAATTCTCCGCTGAAAAGGCGTTATACACATTAACACAGTTGTGTGATCTACAGTTAGTCAAACACGCTGTTAACTAACACGCAGTTGGGTTACTGTCTCTGTTGGTCTCCATAATGCAACAACAGAGACAGGGTCATACCAACAAAGTACAAGTCAAAACGATATTCAATCGAATTCGCACCTTAACAACACAAGTTAATCCAATGATGGCGGCTGCCAATCGAACAACGAAAAGCGCGCCAAAGCTTGCACAACAAGCCTAGCAAAAAGTTCCATATCAACTCACATCAACAATCCGCCAATCACACGCAAGACAACAGACCACAAGTCGTAATGCAGCAGATCGTTGCCGGCATCTAGCGGCCACAAACACAAGTATTTTCCAAAAACACGAGTACATTGTCAGTCATCGCACAAAGTAAACACAGTCAATCGGCACAACGATGGGCGTCTGAGACAACCAAAAAGCACAGTTTTAAGTCCGGATACACAGTCCATTATTTTATACCCTTGCCCACAGCAACATACTCCCCCCAGTAAGGTCACCGAACCTTTGTTATCTCCGGCGAGCAAATCCAGAACACAGTTCTTCACGACAGGCTGTTGGAGGATTCCTGTCTCAGTCCTTACATTGACCACGTGCACCTGACCAACACTGCCTAGGTACGTGCAAGTAACCACTCTTGGTGACCGAGAATTACAGCGACTGACACCGTCTATAAACTCAAGATTGTCAACTCTTACCGGTTCCACCGACAGGTAATCCTTGACCCACTTCTTTCATAAATGGTCAGCATGTCTTTGAGCAGCACACCACTGCTTTCTCAGGCGCAAGTCCATGACCTCGAAACTCAACGGGGGGCTGCCACTACTCGCCGAACCAATCCGGAACTGGTTTGGAGTCAACGCTTTAAAGTCGTCTGCATTCACAGTTACAGATAAGAGGACAGCTGTTTTCACACAATTCGGCTTCCACATACAGGATCCACAGGACCTATTTGCTCCAAGCTCTCGCATGCAACATCAAACGCATTGTTCCTTTCACAGGCTGATCCATTCTCTTCTAACTCCTCCTCTGAGCAGAGGGGGAAATCAAGTGACATGTGATTCCTTGCGAGATTGGGTCTTCCTTAATCCTGACTTGGGAAAGTCCATTCAGAGCTTCTCGGAGCTCCTTGTTCCTGGTTTTGTGACGACCTCATCACACGAATCGCTACATCCAAGCTGTCACCCAGAATAGCTTGGGCTACCAAGGAATGCGTAATGCATCGCGGGCAGCCCAATAGTTGTCTACATCATGACATTCGATATTCACCTGCGCTGTCTCTAGGAACTCAGTAGCATTCTTGTTCTTCCCAAACTGCACTGAGCTTGACGAACACTTAGCACCAGAAACCATTACTCGCATTTCCATGGCGTCGGGCGGTCTGTCACGATCCACTTCCCACCACAGGAGACTTTGTGTTGACAAGTCATCTTCACAGATAGGCAGTTGGGGAAACATCTCCTTGATGTCTGCGCTGAACCTGAGCTTGCGCTGACGTAGTTTACACAGTACTACCGGAAGTGAGCTGAGCAGGTCAGGTCTCTTGATCAATGTGTTGTTCAGGCTGGCTCCCTCACACTTGGCAGCAGCGTCGAAGATGATGCTTATCTTCCCCGGCTTGTGGACATACACCACGTCGAAGTGTGGCAGATACCATGTCTTGTTTCCAGTGTGCTTATTCGGGTTGCAGTCGCTTTGCGCAACCTTTGGTCATGTACTCGGCCATCTTCTTGTAATACTGTTTCGCAAACTTAGGTTTTTTTAAGCTCGATGGAATTCAGTCTAAGAGCGTTAATCCTACTCTTGGGCAGCTTAGGTTTCTTCTTCATTCCACAGAATTCTATCTCCCATCTGTCACCGACGCGTTGAGTAGTGGCTTCCAAGAACGACTCAGCGCTGGAGTCTTCACTGGACCGAATGGGTTTCATCGGGACTTGCACTCTGAAGGCCTTGGGGCTGATCGACTCCCTCACCAACCTATATGGATCTTGGTCACTTTTTCAGTGGCAAATATGCAGGCTCGCTTCGTTGACTTGGCCTTTAACTGGCCCAACCCAGTTTGGTCCGTAGATGACCCAACCCAATTTGGTGCGCGACAACACTGGACCATTTTTCGAGCCTTCAATGACTTCCCTGGCAATGATCAAATTGCATATGTCTTGGCCGATCAGAATGGTGGGGTTATCATCCTTCAACTCTGGGAGTTCAACGTTCTAGAGATACTTCCAGTTTCGTCACATTGACTGACTGTGTTGGCAACGTCAGGTTCTTGACAGTCCTCACGTTCTTGATCGAATGCTTCTCACCTTCGCCGCCGACGATTCCTAGAGTCACTTTTCTGGAATCGGGCTCTTGCTTGGTGGTGGCATTCGTCCACTGCATGGTGAGCGCTTCTTTTTGACGTGTTGCCCCCACGGCATTCGCTGTCGATTTATCGACCAATGTCACCATAGATACGTCATTGAAAGTGCATATGTCTGTACTTCATCTGCGGAGCCGCACACCGTCACTGGCGCAATTCTCAGTAACCCTCTGTTCTGTAGCTTTGGCTGACAGGTGTGACTCACCATCTCCGCGGACTTCATCTCAGAGTCTGAAGTTTGCTCCTTCTTAGCAGAATGTAGTAGTGGATGGTGGAACTTATCGCAACCGTCTTTGCCGTAAGCTGACTGCACGGGGCACCTGTTGGTCTGATGGTTCACCTTGATACAAACGAAACAGACTTTCTGTCCCTTTGCACACTGCCACCAGGCCTTGACCTCTTCACACTTCAGCTTCTGGCAGCTTGCGGTCTCATGATTAGTCTCATGATGCAACAGAACATGCACTCGTCGTTTTCTTGAGGTTCGGTTTCGTCAGTCGTAGCCAGTACTGTTTCCTTTTTTCTGCCTTTTCCCGGGTCAAAACACGGGTCAGTTGACTTCTTCGTAGACTCATCCTTGGCAGTGTTGGGCACCCTGCAATTGATGATCAGGCACACAGCATCGGCAACCTCCTTCAACCAATCAGCAAAAATTTTCAAATCGGCTTTGCCAGGGGTCTTCATGAGGGTGTCTTGCCCAGTCTAACCTCAGATGTGCTTGGAGTTTGTTAATAATTGCTAATTGCATAGGTGATTTTTAGACTTCTGTGTACCTAACGTCACAACAAGGTTCTGCACTGCATCAGCGAAGACCACCAATGCTCAAATTGTTCATCCTTGGGTGCTGGCATCTTGTGGATTTTGGAGATTAGACATTCCACAATTTGTTCCGGTCTACCAAACCATCTTTCCAATGTTCTAATGACACGTTCAGTGTTTTCAGGCACGACCATGAGGCACTGAAAGGCTTCTTTCGCGGCACCTTTTAACGCTTTCTGCACCGCTCAATCACGCCATGTTTTCAATGTCATTGAATTAGTGGTTTGCCACTAATTTAGTGGTTTGTCCAAATTGCGCAATAAAATTAGACCAATCCTCCGGTGTACCACGAAAGGATGGAAGCACTTTCCCCATCGAATGTCACACAATGAAGCTCTTCATCTTTTGGCCTTGCGGACGCTGCATCACAGATTTCTAGGCGTCGGTGATCGCACTGGCAAGTTGTTCCACAGCACTTGTAGCTAAGTCAGGATTCTTGCTCTCAGCATCCTTAGGCGTCTACTGCTTAGCCTGGTCGATACCACGCAACAACTTCAACACCTTCACAGCACTGAACACTTCCCCTTTCGTCGTCATGTGTACTGCCATCAGCTACACTGTCATAGTCGTGTGACCCGCCTGTGATGACAGAGAATCGGCGTAATCATCTTCTTCAATGGAGATGATAGCATGTTCAAGTTCCAATTTTTTCTTAACAGCTTTTGCGACTCAAGTTGTTTCGCCTCCAACTGTAGGATTTCTTCTTGTGCACGTAGTTCCGCTTCAACACTCGGAACACTCGGTGACTCATTCTCGACTTGGCCGACCTCGAGCTATACAGCTTTTGATATGGTCGTCTTTCGTTGTGGCAAACTGCCCCTATGAGCCCCTTGGCCAACAACGTTACTATCGGCAGTTGGCAGAATGGTGTTAGCATCGTTGTCCTATTGACCATAACGCTCTGGTGCAACACCTTTGTTGGCCCTATTGCTACGACACACTTTGTTTTCCCCAGATAGAAACATCATCACTAACAATTGTTGCAACAGCAATGATTAATAAGACAATCATTTGCATAGCTCGCAACAGCAAAGATCAACAAGACATTAGTTCGCACAATTAATACAATGTAATGATGTAATTTCCACGGTGCCAAATTACATTCGTCTCTGAAGGATCATGTCGTTGGGGCGGAATCACAACCAATCTAGATCCGGTAATAGAGATCAGCTCAAAACAATACAACAGCATTGGGTTCTTACCTTCATGCACGGTTTCTTCAATGAAGTTCAAAAGACCTCCTGATTTTATAGTTATCAGAAAAAATATATGCAAGACCGCATGTATCCAGCGGTATATGGAAATCGTAGCACTCGCGATCACTACAACACGCACAAACTAAAACGTTAATTCCCGGCCGGGAACGCGTTGTAAACATTAAAACAGGTGCGTGACGTAGTTTGTCACACGCACTGTTAACTAACATGCGGTCGTGTCACTGTCTCTGTTGGTCTGCATAATGCGACAACAGAGACAGGGTCATAACAACAAAACCCAAGGCGAAATGATATTCAGTCGAATTCACGCCTTAACAACACAAGTTAATCCAATAACGGTGGCTACCAATCGAACAACAAAAAGCGCACCAAAGCTTGCACACACAAGCCTAGCGAAAAGCCATAATGCAGCAGATCATTGGCGGCATCTAGCGGCCACAAACGCAAGTATTTTACAAAAACACAAGTCCAATATCAGTCATCGCACAAAGTAAACACAGTCAATTGGCACAACAACAGGCGTCCAAGACAACCAAAAAATACAGTTTTAAGTCCGGAAACAGTCCATTATTTACACAATTGCCCACAGCAACAGGAGAGAGGGGTGGCTTACCGGAAAAGAAAACCACACACTACTCCAGGAGACTTCAATATTACACAAGAAAACCTCTGATGACGTTACACAAGAATACCTTGACATCACTCAAGAAAACCACACGAGCCATGATGTCACTTCTGGTTGCTTTGGTAAACCTTGATGTCACTCAAAAAAACCACCTGTGGCATAATAATAATATAATAATAATAATAATTAGGCTTTAGACCGTTAGGCCTGGGTAGATTTACGGGAGAAGGGGCTCGTTTACCAGAAGAGAGAGTCAACAAGTGGGTAGATTTGCCGGAGAAGGGGCAGGTTTACCATAGAGGAGAGGAAAGGTTTACCGGAGGAGAGTGGTTTACATTAGGTTGGGAGTTTTACTGGAGGAGGTTTACATGAATGGACTCTATCCTACCCCATATCGCATTTCCATACTACCGGTAGAATAAAATCTTACTCGTACCCACTACCAGAAGCCCACCAAAACCACCAATACAGTTCCGTTCCGCTAGCACACCAAACCTTCTACCTTTTAGGTACCTGGAAAGTGAATCAAGGTCATTACGGCATTCCAACACTACAACAACCTCGAGCAGTTGCAATTCCAATACGATCATGGGTACTACGAATTTTTGGAAACTAAGTAGCTGCCTTAAGCTAGTTAACAATATTTTACGTGAGGTCTTTTAAAGTGTGATGGCAGAACTGGTGGGCTTCAAAACAGTAGGTTTTTGATAAATTCCCCCGTGCCCCGCCCACCCCTCCTGCCTTTTCTGTGACTGCTATCCCACAAAGGTTTAATCCATTCCTCCATTGTCAAGGGTTCACAGTCCAAACCAGCTCCCCAGCAATGTAAGCAGTTGGCCTGCAAATAATTCTATCCGTAGTCGCGATCAAGTCTTTTTGGGGGGTTCGGTTGTGACTTGTTTTAGACCAACTGTTCACAAATTTTGGTTGCCAACAGGTCATTTTTGTCTACTAAACAACCCATTTGCGACCAATATGGAACGATCAACTCATCACAGCGTCAAATTCGTCTGTTCTACTGGGATAAACTGTTCTTAACAGCGACCAACTTCTCACATTTTAGGGAGGGACGGACACCTGAGCATGGAAAATTCGATCCAAGGACATGTAGTATTGATGACGAACCAGCGAACCGAACCTGCACACTCAGACAACGGGATAAGTTGATACAGAGGCCGCTGGGGTTGAACCGAAAAAGAGGACCCTTACTCTCACATAACAGCAATCATCTGGAAAATAAAGGCGGACACAAGTTGTTTATGGCCCGAATCAGTTCGTTTATTTGACAACAGTTCTTTTTGGGGAACTCAACCTCATCACGCACAGGCTTTTTTCTCCATCTTGCACTCCTGGAAACCAGTAATCAATGGCCCATAAATCTGGTCAACAACACTTCTAACCATCAGCAAGTCTATTTCCTTCATGCAGCATGCAAGAATGATGGAGTGACTTACAAAAACTGAAGTCCGACGTGTGCAAAATAGTCAGTCGCATGTACTAAAAAGTGACGCACATTGTCTTACCTGCAATAAAGGTTGCTGGGAGTGATAAGAGACGGTCTTCTATGCATAGAGGAGAGTCGATTGCTGTTAGGAATCCGTATTGGGCCTAACATTTCACCCAAGATGGCAACTAGGCTTAATCAGGGAATTATTCAGGCCGGTCGGCAAAACATGACCTTTCAGTTCGTGCGACGCGAGCACAAAAAAAGTATACGGTGAAAGGAGGTGAAAAGGAGAAAAAGTAAGCCTGGGAGAAGTAATACTTTAATAGGCTGGGATTGCTATACAAAATGTTGATAGTAATATACAAATACAATTGTAAAGGGAATATTGTAACATTGTTGTCGTCACATTCAGTCTGCAAGTCAGGAAGAGAAAAGAGTATAACAGTTCAAAGACGCCAGACACAACTGGCATTGTCGGCAGATCAATTTGAGTAACAGCATTGTTTAAGAATACAACACAATACAAATTGTGGGTTTGCAAGGCAAGTAGTTTAAAGTAAACTTGTCCATTTTTAGAGGAAATCCACTTAAGCTTGAAACGCCAAAAGCAATATTGGCCTGGGAAGTTCAGGGCATTTTTGTCAACAAGGGTAATATTGTGGGCAGGATTCTGCTGGGACCACCTGGTCTCTCAGCCACAACCATCTGGTCTTCCATTGATCTCGGTTGAGAGACCACTTGGTCGCTGCTGCAAGGTCAGTTATTCGCTGCTGCGTGACCAGTGGCGCAGGGAAGGGGGGGCCACGGGGGCCATGCCCCCCCCCCCCCGAAACGAAAGTGAAGCAAGAAAAAAATGCCCTTTTTTTTAAATTAACAATTTCTTTATGCTTTAGGTCAAGCTGTGTGAATGTTGAGTAGCCGGTTAAAGGGACGGTACTTCATTGGCCATTTTCCTCGATACATTACCGGATGTAGTTTTTCAAGAAATCATCTAACAATTATTAAGTGGTCCACGTGCCCGATTTCAATGTTAAACGTGGCGTTTACCTGTATTTATGTGTCGTCTTCTCGCTGTTCACCAACCGTTTAGCAAACTCCCGCCATAACCAGCCAAGCAGCGACCCAACGTCGAGTGAACGATAGTATTAGCGATCGTTGCGCACCTTAGGCTGACGGAATCGGGAAAGAAACGTGCCAGAATAAAGGCAAACTGAGAAACTGTGTTCCACGATCACTAGTGTAGAGAGGAACGTAGCTACTATCTCCTTGGCAAAAGTGGAACGCTCGATCGCTTGTAAGTTTAAAGAAGGATAGCCTACTGAAAATTGGCCGAAGTTGAATTCCGAGAATAAATTAAAGACGGATAAGGAAATGGCTAGATTTCTTCTTGACTGTTGACTTGCTTACTATTGAAACATGGGGGTATATTATTAGCGTTGTAGAGTGCTGCTTCGTGCACCTATGTAATTAAAGGTGGGGGGAGGAGGAAACACGACTTGTTACTTCAAATCTTATTGCTTATTTAAACCCACAAAACTGCGTTCATTGTTTGTGAAAAAATTCTTCCACTGACCATTTTTCTTTCAGTGTTACTGAAAGAAAACTTTTTATTAGGGCAATTTTTTTTATAATTGAACGATAGGCCGTAGTCGTTTTTATGGGTGACTCCCGTCTCCTCCCCCTCCCCCCAAAAAAATACCCCACTGCGGTAAAATTTTTTGACCCACCTTCTTCCATATTTTCAAAAGTTTCAATTTTTCAGTTTTTGAATCCACTTTTTTTGATGGAAGACTCTTCGGTTTGCGTGGAAGGCCTGGGATGGGGGGGGGGGAATAAAGCACAAGATGAACTTAATATTTACACTGACAGTATTTTTTATGCAAAAAACATAGGTGCTTTTTTTAATAAAGAGAAATTGGCATTTGTTTACTTTGGTGAGTACCAGTACTTGAAAGATAGACCCTATGATGATGACACTGACAGTACTTTTTAATGCAAACAAAATAGCATCATCAACTCCAAAAAAATTTGCTTCAAACCCGCCCCTCACCCCCACGATATATTTTTTTTATTAGCCACCCCAATTTCCAAAATTAGTTATGCCTCAATTTTTTGGGCGGCGAGAGGAAGCTTGGAGGACTTCCTCGGTTGTGGCCAGGGGGGAGGGGAGGTGGAGAAGGATAATGGCACAAATGAACTTCGTGATGACATTCATAGTTTTTTTTAACGCAAACGCATACTACGTCCTTCCCCCCCCCCCCCAAAAAAAAAATTAAAGATACCTACCGATCGACCCCTGGCTTTTATTTTATTGTGGCTGTAACCAAAGTGTTATCCCTTCGGCTATTTTTTCAAGTACTTGAACGAGACGCCTTGGTCGTTTCCAGAAATGCCTCTTCTCTTTCCCTCCTCAAAAATATATCCCCCTTCTCCCCTACGATACATTTCTTTACTAGCCCTTTCCCCAATTTTCAAACGATTTAATATTACATTTATTATACCCCAACATTTTTTGCAGGAAGGAGACAGAAGTTCTTCGTGTTTTGTTTTTTTTTTTTGGGGGGGGG